>JAOPJM010360267.1:0-11597 GCA_027124095.1 Muusoctopus leioderma | reverse complement strand
ATATATATATATGGTGAAAGTGAACTATTTTTGTGTGAAAACACCTCAAGTAGCTGTTTCTTACCTGTAAATTTCATAATAATTAAGCTGCAAAAAGCCCATAGAGTTAAATAGAGTACAAATAAGGCTGATGAGTTGAGTAAACTGTATTCCTTTGCCTTAAAAAAAAAAGCAAAAGTGGCCTTGTATCATAAAAAAAGTATTAACTATTATTGAGTTAGTACAATAGAAAAAATGGGAGAGCAGAAGACTTATTTAGTTTCATTGTTCTGAGTTCAAATATCACCAGGGTTGATGTTCTTTCAGGGCACTTTTTCTCAATTGGGTAGTATTTTGGATGTGTCCATTTAGTTGGTCCCTGGTGTTAGCACCAGATTTCAAACCCACAAAGCTCTCATCACGAATCACAACAATGAACAAAGATATTAACGAACAACTTGAAAGCTTTTCATGCATCATTCCAAATACTGTAGAATGATGGGCAAAACATTGAGCTATTGTATGATATAGCCACCACTTCCCTCCAAAGCCTAAATCTATTGGCAAGATACCTTTCACAATTATCATTCAAATTGTTTTTTTAAAAAACAAGTTTGTAACAACAGCTTATGGACATGTGAAAATAACCAATGCCCTGGAACACCAAGGTCAAAACAGGTCTTGGACAGATGGCCAAAGTATAATTTCTTATGATGCAACTACTTTATATTTCTGCTCTTCAGACAGATGACAAAGTACTCAGAGAAATAAATATTCCACAATAAATGCAGTACAACTTTGCCTTGTAAACTAGTTTCTTGAATGTTGCTATAAAATCCAAAGATAACTTGCCAATAAATGATGCTATACATAACCGTAGTGATTCAAAATAGGCTGTAATAAAAAAAAAAAGAAACTGTTACATTATTCTACTCTCCTGCTCCTGTAAAGAACTGAATATATTAAGTTATGCTTATTATACACCAAATAAATTGATAAAATATCTATCAGAGGCAGAAGTGATGCTTAAACAACTACTCTCAAATAGAAAATCCTGGACACAGGCTATATAAGGAAAATTAAGTTGGTGTAATTGATTAGCATCCTTTAAAAAAATTATGGCAACCTTCATTTTTAGACTGCCTTTTGCCACACTTGTGGGTTTTCAGAAGAAAATACTGTTTATATTCTTTTGAAGGTGTGTGATGTATCAATCTTATACAAACAACAAAATGTTATGTAAATGTTGTTAGCTCTCACTAGTAGTTGATGCTTTTGTCTTCGTATGATATAGATGGGGAGCAGCTCCTCTCCTCTTAGAATGAAAAATATAATAAATGATTCTATCACTGACACAGTACAATTTTCCAAAATGTAGACATTTCAACATTCATACTTACTTCATGTTGAACTTGCAACAGAACTTATAGAAAAAAAAGGCGTTGGACAAAATGCCCTAGAGCATTTAAGCTCTTTGAATTCTGAGTTTAAATAACACCAAGGTCAATAAAATAATTGAGTTCCCTCCCGCAAAAAAATTTAATAGGGCTGAGCAAGCAATTGACTAATTTCCACACTACTAGTACGGATAAATAAATAATAGTAATTATTCCAGAAGTCTATCTGCAGACACTGTATTATCAAATACATGGCTGGCATTTTGATTTAGAAAATTCAGCAGCATTGTTTTACTGAATGCTAACTATGAACTTAAAAAATATTGATATAGAAAGTAATAAGCTATTATCTTTTTATGGTAGGTAATGACAGAAGACCATGATGTGAAACTAATTTTCTTTGTTGAGATTAGCTGCTTTCTTTTTTTTCTTTTGTAACTTTACCTGAACTAGTTATTTAGTTTCTTCAATATCTTAAGGATTTACATGTACCTTAATTTACCTTTCAGTTAGTAATGACAAATGATCTCACCTTGTTAAGGTGGTGATTCATTTTAATCAAAATTCCACCAATTTAGTAACTTGACACTTGTTTTTTATAACACACTAGAGATTGGGATCATTTCAAATGAAGTTAGCCAGTCACTGGACTCATGAGAAAAAGATCTTGAAAAAGCCAAGACAACACTTGAAGTCAACCAGAGTAGATGCAGATTCAAAAACACAACAGACCATAATGAAGAAAAGCAAAAAGAAAATTAAATGTAGCCCTCTCTCCAAAAAAACATCAAAAAGCATTATAAAGGTAAAGTAAATATATTCCTCTCATGGAAAAATAGTTTGCTTTATGTTAAATGTTATACAATGCATAGCATGCCAAATGTTACACAATGTATAACATCCTAAAACAAATATTTAAACATAAGCAGAGCATCAGATATGGCAGTATCATAGTAACATTCCAAAACACAAAAACAAACTGCCTCGGCAAGGAACCTGATAACTAATAGACTTATCAATATTTAAAAACAAATGTCCTCACTCTTGCTTTTTTCATAAATCAAATCAAATCAAAATCATACTAAAACCTACTGGAGTTATCTCTTATTACAATTGAGTATACATGCATGTTATATAAAAAGCAGACACTTCGGGAAAGACAAAGAAAAACGTAAGAGCTATTTTATGTTTATTGTTAAATAAATAAAAAAAAAACAAAACAAAAAAAACAAACTGTAAAGGACTAATAGAGCTTTTCCTCTTTTTTCATTACATTTTGACAGTAACGTAATATTTGCACCTAAAAGTTTACACTATTAACTTTGACTTCAAATTTCGATGTTTAGAAATCTAGCTTTTCACGATGACATGAAATTTTTTTATATCTTGTAGGTTTGCATTTTAAGGTGTGATTGTAACTCATATTGTTTTATAAGCAAGACCTTTGTGAACTTCAGCCAATAAAAATAGAGGATAAATGACAGCAAGTTTACATGACTGTGTAGTGCATTGTCAGATCAGACAACCATCTATAATGCATAAAGTGCCCCAGAATAGAAGACATTCTTGACTTGAATTAACTGTTAAGATTCTAATGTAAATGATATTAGACATTATAAGCACCAATTGGAGAGAGAAAAGAGAAACAGAAACTTTAATCAAGTATCGATTATTTGCCAGGTAATGAAGTTACCAATTACACTTGCAATAAATGAGTGCAAGAACTCGGTCACTGATCGAACTTGTCAATCCCTGACACTCAATCTAAATTTAGTATCAAGATATTGAACAAATGACAAGTGCAGGCTGCCTAAAGGAGTTTGGATGGTGGTCAGACATTGTTTGATTGATCACTATGAGGTTGTTTGGTGCAGTGACATTGCCAAGAAATGTTGTAACAGAATATCTTTTTGATGAAGAGATCATTGAGACTGCAAGAATCAACTTGCTTGCTACATAAAAAAGCAAGTGAGTAAAAAGCTAAGTGCTCTGTAGAGTAATTAGCAACACAGTTGCCCAGTAAGCAACATTTACATGGTTAGAGTCCGTTTCTACCCTCTATCTCAACTTGGTGCTTACAATGCCAAATATATACTCTACAACAAATTAAGATATCATTAAAATAGGAGTATGAGGGCAACACTTGATTCTCATGGAATATTAAAATATACAGGACACCATTTGGTTAAGTTAATGCACCCTGAATGTACCAAGAAACCTGTAAACAGCTTAATGTGGTTACTATTCTAGAACATCACATCAACTAGGAAAATGGTCTTTAGATTTCCTTCAAGAAATGCAAATTCCTCAAGATGAGCACAAGGTATAATGGACATGCTGTCCCATAAGAGTGAAATTAAACAGATCCATAAAAAAAATATACAAAGAAACAAACTAATATATAAGCCATGGACTTTCTTAGTTTTGAAGGGCTTATTAAACATTTAAGGATCCTTCTCAGCTTGTGAAACCAGATAATATAAAAAAAGACTAGGAAGCATCATCATGAAAACTGCCCTTTGAAATCTTCAGTGATCAAAATACTATTCAATAGTAGTGGAAGCATCATCATGAAAACTGCCCTTTGAAATCTTCAGTGATCAAAATACTATTCAATAGTAGTGGAGCGCAATGACTTCAATGAGAATAGCTCAAATATAACATTGCAATCTTGAGAAGGTCATTGGCTAGCCCTGATCAACGGTAAGAGGCATTCAAGCTGTGATCATCCTATTTCTAGCAGGCCAAATGATGATGTAGAGACTCAACTGTAAGTATATAAATATATTGCTGAACTCCACAATTGCAGAATATACAAATTGGTCAAAAACTTGTGATCCGCTAGTAAAGTAGGCAAGGAAGTTGGACAAAAATAGTAACTTAGCTCTAAATCATGCTACCAAAGCGAGTGTCATTGAAAATCACTCTCTGGTTACCATGATGTGATATTCATAACAAAGCATGATGTGATATTCATGTGGTTACCATGATGTGATATTCATAACAAAGCACCCACAACACCACCCCTTTCTGCAAATACTTAATGTTAAGCATATAATTAGTGTTCATACACCTGCTACAACAAAGCCCTAAGAAAACACTCTTGAAGGAGATCTATTGGGAGCAAGATGTATTTGAAGTTTGTTAAATATAGGAAAAGACCCCCCCCCCCCAAATGTGTATATATATATATATATATAATTTTCTGTTATTTTTGCACCAATGACAAACAATGCTGCCTAATGTGAGAGTATCTTTAGAATCATGCTCTTCCAGTTCTCATTCATTTGCATATTTTGTATGTTTACACTTTGAGGTGTAATTACATGTTTCGCAGTTGCTAAATTTTGGTATTTCTGAATGGTTGGCTTTTTGCAACATTTCTTTTGAATGAAGATGGCAAGAAATAAAGTGACCTACGAAGAGTGGAAACAAGAAATACAAATTTAAAGGGACACTAGAATGCAAGAACTCAGTAGGTTAATAGAACATCACTAAACGATCTATGATGTAGGTTTTCTTCCTACGATAGAAAGCACATGCTAACATAGTGAAGATATTACAGACACAATGACATAGTAAGGATGCTGATGGGTATGACTGGTTAACAGAAGAACTATTACAGACTACATTTCTGCACAGCTAAATTAGAGAATCATGTGATTCTCAGTACATACGATAATCTTGATTTAGTTTCTGACAACAGCTTTCCTGTAATTAAGGATATAGTAATATAGGAGATGTTACTGGTGGACAGGAATGATAATACAGTTCTAAAACATGCTGCATATAGACATTGTTCCCTCAGCTCCCAAATATTTATGCTTATCAGTTCCAAGTGTGTCCCTGACTTGATTATTTTCAGTACAATAGAAAATTAATGAAAAAAAAAAAAAAATGAAAATGTAAATGTTTCACACAAGGTACATAATGATGCATAAGAAAATGAAAAATTGATAAGATAATTGTGAGTAAACACTTGAGAATGCAGTAACTTTCCTCAGGTATCGAAGTATAATTTAAAATGCTGTCTCTAATTCTTCTTTATATAATTGAGACATTACATAACCAAAAAAGAGGCAAGTCTGATAGACTTTCACTCAGAAAGAAAAAGAAGTTGTTGTTTAGCCCCAAGTCAGCCCTATCATTAAATGCATTCAAGGTGTGACTATTTTTTTCGCCAGACATAATATATCCAGGACTACATTATCTAATGTGTCCTTCCTGTTTCAAGATAGTAGAGGGTGATTTAGCTGCTATTTCTGGCAGGTAAAGTTCTGCAACAAGAGGCAGAATATATCTCCGAAGAGATTTCGTTTTGTTAGCATAGTTTTGGTGACAACGTTCCTCACAAAACATCAACGTCCATATTTGGACACTCATCATCAGCTATTTGTTATTGGTATTCATATTATAAAGATATTTGTTCACAGTACCTCGTTGAAAATCCATTTGGTATTGGAGGTATCAGGCACAGCATTGAAATTGATGTTTAATGCTTCAGTGCAAGTATGAGGATCATATACTATCAGAACAATGGATTTTTGGCATAAAAAGAGGTGATAAAGGAAGTTGTTTTCTGGTAATGGTTGAAGACAGATCTCAAAACACTCTTTAGCTGTTGATTGATGACTGGTTCAACTATAATTTCTGAAAAATGGCCTGCCTATATGGGAATATTTAATGTTTTGCTTGTAACTAACAATTACTTAGATATATATATATAAATTTTGTTGATCCAATTACATATGCCACTACCAATCATATTGAACAGCATAAATAACACTCAAAAAACAATCAATATTGTATTTCGATTTTGTGCTCAAATCAAAGACACAATGGGAATGAAGCATTTGAAAATTTTGTTAAATGATATAGCTGCATGGTATGTTGTACCATGACATATTTATTACAGGTCTTAAAATCAAAGATAATATAAGATACTTGATATAAGGTTAAAATATTTATTGGGAAAATATATTTAATGAAAAATTAGTTCAAATTAACTCCAGTATGTTCATTCTGTCACTTCCCTCTTTTGTCTTTATTTCATATTAAGTTATTGAGTTTTAAATGACACCACCAAAAGTGACAAGCATGAAAAATAGGTACTCTGGGGATAACAGTTGCCAGTCATACACAATCCTACATTGTACAAAGTTACTGCATTATCAAAACTACTTGCCTTTTATTTTCTCATACACCATTATTTGTGTAATTATGTACCTTGTATACATCATGCTATATAAAGCTACTATCAGGGCTAATCTTGTCACACACAAGAAGCATTGAAGGCTACATCTGTGCACAGGTAAATCAGAGAATCATGTGATGCATGGCCTCTTCCCATGACATACAATATCTTTAGTTTACTTTCTTGTAAGGCCTATTATGTAATTAAAAACACATCAACACAGTGGAGAAGTTACTATTGGACATTAACAATAATACAGCTCTAAAGCATACTTCATACAGACCAAAGAGAGCAGTACTACCATTGGACACCAAAAGACATACACAAAAAAAGAAATGAACGACAGTAGTAAACCCAGAGAAACATCTGTTATACACGTTCACTTCCCAAGATCTAAGAAAACCTTAATTTGCATTGTGGGAATACATAATCAATACAAAAGAGAATAAGAATAGCATTGACTGGCTACACTCAATATGAACAATAAAAATGGGCACAGCCCTTTTCTCCAGACCAAACCAGAAAAAAGAAAAAACCCAGAACTTATTATTCTGTATATGGTAATCAAAGTGAAGAGAAAGAAACTACTAATATAAAAATGTGATATTGTGGTCAGTCTCAAGTGATCTTCTATCAAATAATATTGATACAAAAGAAGTACAACAGACTACAAATGTGCACACCTCAAGATACAAATAGTGTAAAAGCTTATATCTATGCATAAATCAGAGGTAGTTCTGTTAGATGTGTCACCTTTACTGGTAGAAGGAAAAATAACAATAAAAAAATGCAAGGTCTGCAAGAAACCAGCATGAATAACAAACTGGATGTTGAAATAATGATACACAGAATGACATAAAGGTTAACATAAATTTTAGTACCTATGTAGTATCTTACACTGGAAAACAAATTACAGGAAAGGGACTAAGTTTGTATACCATATACCACAGTTTTAAATCAGCACTTTTAAGTAGAAATACCAGAAATACAGCTAATTACATGTTTTTTTAATGGCTTAGTCAGAGCAAAAAGGGCAATGCTCATGACCCTTTTCAGGACTTCTGAGATTAATGGGAGGAAATTATCCCCAGATTGGAGATCAAGCCCGAATGCTTGCAACAGAATGGACTCTGCTGAAGGCATCCAAGAGCCAGGTGGTGCTGTTAACTGTGTGATAAGTTAAATCTACCAACCAAGAAAAGAAGATAACAACTACTCATAAAGCCTGCAGAAAATTAAATTCAACTAGTATCTATAATTGGACACAATCACAACAATAATGTAACCTTTTCTAACACACCAAATTTTTATAAATAGTAACAGCTTCTGCTAAACTAAATGAGATCAGACAAAGCATTACAATAAAATATGCTTTGAATACTATATATTGAACAGTAAAGTGATTTTAGTTATTTTACACACATATACAGCAAACTGAAAATAAAGAATAAAATGTATGACTGGCTACACTCAATATGAACAATAAAAATAAAATAAAGTTCAATAATGTATATATGAACAGAAAGATGTTTCCTGTAACTCAGACACACTCCATCCAAACAGTGCTAATGTGAAGCTGAAAGGTTAGAAATACACACATACACAGCATGTGTGTGTGTTTGTGTATGTGTAAAATGTATATTGATGGCAATAATTTTAAGTGCTTTCAGTTAAAAAGAGAAATAAAAATTTCTATTTTTAGATATAAAATATATGCCTAATTCGAAAATATGTAAAAATACCAAATTCTTAAACCTGATATGCTTAAAATCTCTTACTGTCCCTGAAGAGAAGATACTGTCTATAAAATTAGATATTACGGACATCTTCAATTCCCCCACCAGGATGAGATTGTGATTTTAGGAAGCAAAGGAAAAAGAAAATTAACTGCAAGAGACATGGAATGACCATTTAGTTCAAGATTTATACTTTGAGATCCATTTACTTGAAAAATCTGTTTAACAAACATAAGGGCCCATACGATGTCTCTACACATTAATCCACTAGAGTACTATTTTTTACATAGGAGATTCAAATAAATTCTAAAAATATAATTTCTAAGTGGGGAGAAAAAAAATATAATAATCATGAATTGTAAGTTCATTTAATCTCAAACTGTGTAATGCTTTAATGATAGACATTAGTAGCCTGGATGACTTGTGCACTGAACATGATTTGATTGGTGAGCTGCTGCACCACAGTGGCTGAAAAAAGCAGTCTGTAGACAAACATTACTGTTAACCTACTGAACTACCAACAACAGCTGTCAGACTTACCAAATGTATTTCTGAAACGGAGAATGACAATATATTTACAGAAGGCCTTGTGACAATAAGGCTTACGGAGCTTACACCTTTTTTTTTTTTTTCTTCATTGCAATCATTAATATAGAGTTCTTTTAATAGTCCAACTTCATTCTTTTGATTCTTTTTTTGCTTCATGATCCTTACCATCATCCTCATCATCCTCATCATCACCATCTAAAACTTCTACATCTTCACCTGCAAAAAGAAAAAAAGATTACATACATTACATAAGATCTGTAAATGGAGAAAATTCTTAAAATAACTTGGTATTACAGCTTCAAAACTCTTAAGCCACATCTTCTCAGCTGCTGTCAAAAGGGCCTCCAGTACTAGCAATGAAAATATCACTAACATCAGCCTTTTAATATCTATTTCGTCATGTTACAAGTTGGATGGACCTGCAGTACATAACCCTTTACCACTGAAATTGATTGTGAGGCACAGCATCTTGAAATCTGATCATATCATAGATTCAGCACTTTTCTTGACTATTCCAGCTCTAACCAACAGCCAGACTTTCACCTGACAAAATATGCAAGTCTGCTTAACTGGGGCTGACCTAGGGCTAAATGACATTGTTGCAGCCAGCCAGTAGAAGTGAAGACCACATAGTTGCTTCATATTATGAGTGCCGCTTGGTAGTGACATTAGCTAAAATTGTGAAGCATTGATGATGTCACATATAATCAAACCATATGAAACATGCCTTTAGGTTGAAATGACTAAAGATGCATATTACATATACAAACACATGCACACAAAAACAATCCACATGAATGGTGGATAACTTTATGGCTCAGCTCATGAAAGGATTAATATACATTACATAGCATGTACAATATACAATTAATTTACATTAATTAAATCAGGTTTAATCTAATTACCTTCATGAGCTTCCCCAACTTCCTCGACATCATCATCATCCTCATCTACTTCATAGATCTCCTCATCTTGAAAAAATAAGCATCACTATATTTAATGTTTGAACACAAAAAGAAAAACACCATTACTTTCGATAATTACAAGATAGTGAAACCAAATGTCACAAACAATGTAGTGGTCTATCACGTAAATGGTGCAGAATTATTAATGCAAAGGATAAAACTACTCTCTTCATTTTTATATTTGAAGTAAACTCAAATATTTCACATCATTTATTCTGTTGATGTTCTTGAAAAAGTTAAGAAATAGCATTTCATAAGCTTCTTGGTAGTTGGATTGAGCAGTAAACCTCACACCAGCTGACTTAAATGCGTTCATCATTTAAGTTAGTAAACTCACTTTGCACCTGTATCTGTGTTTTAAGACTGGTAAAATTTCTTTAATTTCATCAGTAGAGATACTTAACTATTTGCTCATCAACTTTTAGATTATAGCTTTTTTTATGTAGATTGATAGTGTGTTTATTCTTATGATTTTGTAGTGAATGCTGTACTGCAAGGAGTAATCTTTTTGCAAGCTGAGCTCTGCAGTTGGGTTTCAGTCCCTAAATTAGAACAATTATATTTGGCTTGGGCCACTAATTCCCTTGAGGGAAGCATTTAAACATCTACATGTTCAAACATCTGGCTATACTCATGCCATCTGTCCCTTTCAAGTAGTACATATTTCAGCATTGTCAACTGACTAATTTCTTACCCTTTTCAAGAACAGTAACAGAATAAATGATGTGAAATATTCTAAACAATAACTGAACACTCTTAATTTTTCTTTTATTAGTTTGATCTGGAGAAGTACCCATACCCTTCACAGCCCCCCCCCCCACACTTTAAATGAAGAGAGGTGACCTTGAAACAGTAACAGATGATTCAATTTTAAAATGTTCTCAGCAGAATTGACAGATCCTACTTTGCTAAGTAAGGCCGAAAAGAAAACAAACAGCTCACCTTCTTCTTCATCATCATCATCTTCATTCACGACGACAACAGATTCATCTAGCTCATCATCGTCCTCATCCTCATCACTATTTGGTTAGAAAAAGAAATAATGTAGCAAAAATCATCAAACTAAATTGCACTCCTATTGCTATTGAACTAACTAAAAAATGTTGGCAGAAGCACACATCACATTGTAACTTTTTATTTCTCCTCTATTTTAATGTGAAGTGGATAGAGAAAGTTTCATCAGACTTAACACTCTGAAGTGTTTTTCATTGGACAGCAATATAACTACATGCCATAACTGAACAATTAAACAATTCCAATGACAGCAAACACCAAATATAATCACTGGAATTGTTGTTGTTGTTGTATAACTCCAAACAAGCAGACCCATCATCAAAGGCTTTCCAGCTGTGATTGTCCTGTCTTTTTAGGGGTATGCAGGACTATATTAGCTAATGTCCTTTCCTTATTCAAGACAGAGTGGGTTGATTAGGCTACCTTTTCTAGCAGGTCGATTGACTACAGTCAAATAAAATGCCGAATATGAGGTATGTTGATAGTAGAAGTGCCTAACGTTTTAGACAGTTCATTATATTGAAGTAAAAGACATTCCCAGAAATATTAGATAGTCCTTCCCATAGAAAGCCAACCTACATCATATTTTCCTTTGTAAAATAACCATCAGTTTATAGGATAACTTTTGGAAACACTTCATGTATTAAAGAATAAAGGAAGATATCTTCCTATTTACAGATGTGTGTTTAACCCTTTTGATACCAAACTGCCTGAAACCACCCTTGGTTCTATAATAAAAACCATTTGTTTTAAAGTGCTCATA
>JAOPJM010360166.1:0-11598 GCA_027124095.1 Muusoctopus leioderma | reverse complement strand
TCATTTGGCATGGTTTCTACGGCTGGATGCCCTTCCTATCACCAACCACTTTACAGAGTGTATTGGGTGCGTTTTATCATGACACCGACACTAGAAAGGTTGTCATGCCATGCCTATGGCACAACTAGAGAGCCCTCTCTACCCTGATTAGTTTTATAATTAATAAAATAAAACATATCTTACTAATTGTAATTCACTGGTCTCAATTTCTACAGGCCATGTAGAAGTGCAATGTAACTCCTGGATTACGAGGAAGTGCTCTCCGGAATATACAGATTCAATATGTTCAAACTTCAAATATATATACAGTTGATTCCACGTAAGCGAATAGAGAAGAAATGACTGATAATTTATATAGCATTAGATTGCCATACTTTCATGTAATCACAGATGTCAATTGTTAACTCTTATGCATCAGGTGGCTCTGTTTCAAAATTCATGAGAATGAATTTGAGCAGATTTGGAATAAGTTCATATGAAATAGTAAGTTTGTTCCTACTCAACAAAATAGAAAGCTCTTTTGATGTCATCAGAGATGACAGGCTTAGGTTTCCGAATAGCATGCATGGGAGTACTCACCAACAACAAATAGCAACAACCCTACAAATACTAGAAAGAGAAATATTACATCATATAACCCACCTTATAACATTGATGTAAAACCAGTGTTGCAAATCCTTTTCTCTTTCTGATCAAAAAAATATTTCCCAAACTGTTATAAATTTAACCAACTGCCCAACAAGAACAACATAAAGGTGAGCTACAGCTGCATGCAGAACATATCAAAAGTCATTAAGAGTCACAATGCAAAAATATTGCAAACAAAACAGGAGCAAGAAGAGCTGATATGCAATTATCAAAATATAGCACTCTGCCTCCCAAAAAGATAAATGCCTAGAAAATGTATTGTATACTGTGCTGTTATCTCCCCTCCTTAGCATCCGTATGTCTCATAAGACCATGGATCTGCACCTGGAAAGTCTTGCTTCAGACTGTGTTGGTAGAGTGTGGTGAAGCTACACTGGAGTGTCCTCTCCAGGGTGCAGATCTGGGTAAGATTGTATGGAAGACCAGTAGGTGCCAATGCAGCAGGTTTCCCCTCTCCATGCCTCCGATGTTGTTCAAGGGAAGAGCAAGGGGACAATACAACTTAGCACTAGTGTCGTCTCAGGAGTTGCCAAAACAAAGTTGAAGACAATGTTGAACTGCCTTAGGGACACCAGCTCCTGATTTTTAGTCGATTAAATCAACCCCAGTACTTGATTGATACTGGCACTTATTTTATCAATCCCAGAAGGATGAAAGGTAGAGTTAATCTTGGCAGGATTTGAACACAGAATGCAAAGAGCTGGAATAAATACTACAAATCATTTTGTCTGACACTCTAATGATTCTGTTGCCCTTGTCTCCAATAATAATATATCAAGAAGCTATATAAGATTCACAGAGCACTCATTAAAAAGTCACTTGCACAAACACAACAGCTCATTCTGTTACCAACACTTGGAGAAAACCACCGCACTTACAAAATATATTTGGAGATCAAGAGATAAAGGAAAGACCACTAGTATTCCATTGGCAATATTAGATAAGGTATCAGAATGGACTCTGCTCAAGGCACCCAAAGACTAGGTGGTGGTTTTAAACCAGGTTAGACTCAAATTGAATGTTGGATACATTCTCTACATGTTTGGAATAAGTGGAGGTACAGATACAGAGGATGTATGAACAAAAACTAAAAGTAAATACCAGATCGAAAATCATATGACTTGACCTATTGAGAGGCCATAAAATGCCATTAATAGAATGGCTGATCAAACCTTTTGAAACAGGACTTGTCAAATCATCAATAGTTACAACATCACTTCATGAGCCAACAAGGGAGCGCTACGCAGTCACATGACCTGCTAGAAATAGCAGCCAAATCTCACTTAAATCCCACTCTACCATCTTAAAATAGGATACATTTGATAATGTAGTCCCTAATATACAAAAAGATGGGGAGGTCAAGCCTGGAATACTTTTGATCATAGGTCTGATCAGTCAGGGATGACCTAGGGTTAAACAACAACAACAGCACTTGATTTATTTTATATCCTTTCACTGATAAACACAATTCATATTCATATGAGGCAAATTCTATGGAACTGGGGTATGGACCAACATTTCTAGTTACCAACTCTAAATAATATCTATGTTGTTTTTGTTCTTTAGCCCAAGGTCGTACTGATCAAACTGATCATCCAGTCTTTTCAGACTTGGACTACATTATCCCATATGCCCTTTTTTTTTTTTAGATGGTAGGGTGTGATTTGAGAGAGGCTGCTATTATTAGCAGATTGAGCGACCATGTATAGGCTCTCTCATTGGCTCAAATAACATATACTAAATCAGTATGGTTGGTGACAGGAAGGGCATCCAACCGTAAAATGCTGCCTCAAGAAATCTCTGTCCAACCCATGCTAGCATATATCATCATCATCATCACCATTTTATGTTCATTTCCATGCTTGCATGGATTGGACAGGTTCTCTCTAGCACAGCGTCTCGCCACTTGTCAAGTTCCTTTGTCATCTCCTTTGTGAGATTCAGCATCCTGAGATCCACCTTCACCAGTCTGCCCATGTTTTTCTTAGCCTTCTTCTTCTACATCTTCATTCCACTTGGATCACCTGGCACTTCTTTACCCAGCTGTCATCATCCATACACATTACATGTCTGTAGCAGTGCAGTCTTCTCTCTTGCACACTACATCTGATACCTGTTATACCCAGTTTTTCTTTCAACTCATCTGTGCTTCGTTGTCCATGCACACTAACATTACACATCCAGTGGAGCATGCTTGCTTCATTTCTTTCCAGCCTCTGCACATACTTTGCACTTGCTGCCCATGTCTCCCTACCATGCAACATCACACTTTGTACACAAGCATCATACATATATATATATATATATATATATATATATAATCATTTTTAAGTCCACTTTTCCATGCTGGCATGGGTTGGGCTGGATTGTTTCAATACAGCATCTCTCCATTTGTTCAAAACTGATGATTCACTTCGTCGCTACTCAGAGTTTCTCACTGAGTCATACTTCTTTTTGTTACCTGAAGGATCGCCCTTCAAACAAATAATCACTGTTACATATATTGAGTACTCTTTCTTCCGTTTGTACATCCAAACGTATCTGTGTGTGTATTTGTATGTAATATTGATACAGGATTGGGTGGTTTAGAGAAATCTGTTCAATCCATGTCAGCTTAGAAACACAGACACAGAATTGATGATCGCAAGTGTTAAAGAATAGAAATAAATTTTTAGCAAACTGAGTTGCTGACCCAATTCAGTTCTTGGTTTTTATTTATTTCACTCTATGCTCTTGAGAAAGTCACAAATGTTATACATCTTTATTTCTTCTTTAACAAGTTTAAAGTTAGATATAGTTTTTTTCAATCAGAAAAGTAGCAAGAGAAATTTAAGGTCTTTATACCATCATCATCATCATCATCATCAACTGAACTGCCAACTCATTGACTTAGCATGTAAGTGGCTGAGCATTCCACAAACACGTGTACCCCTAACGTAATCCTCAGGCAGAATCAGTGTGACATGGCTGGACCTTTGAATTACAGGTACAATCCATGCAATGGGTTTCTATTCTTTTTCTGTCTAACTAATTTCACTCACAATGCTTGGGTCGACTCGAGACTATGATAAAGACTCTTGCCCAAAATACCATGCAGTGGGATTGAACCCAGGACCTCGTGATTGCGAAGTGAGCTTCTTAACCATTTGGTCATGCTGTGTCCAGAATAAAACTTTACATTCACTGTACATTTATTATAATTTTACACTCACAGAACATTTATTATAGTTTCTGGGTTGACAAAGTGATTGGGCATAGAGAGGCAAAATAGCTGTAAAGTTAAGGTGCTGGACTGACTACAAAGTCATAATTTCAAATCTTACTTCTCCCATTGTATTGTGACACTGAACAAGCCACCTAACATTGCAGGTTTCATCTTACTTCGTTGAACAATACAAACATTAAAACAAAACAAAACAGGTTCCACCTCTACTTCGCAGTTGAGTGGTTAGCAGTAGCCAGGGCTTCCAGGTTTAAAAACAATTACTCCAAGAAATAAGGAATATAAATCTGTTTCTAAAAAATTTTCATTAAACTTTTGATGTTTAAAGATGTTCTTTTTTTTTATTGTACTGTAATTTTCCAAAATGTCTATGCTTCAACTGTTTAATACAAATATTAGTTTAGTATTTCCCAAATGCATTTGTGGAGTAACTGCAGTGAAATAGTGGAAGCCAAAAAATTGAAAATGTGTTGTGGTCTTGCCAGAAACTGATGTCTTTATCTACATCACACACACAGACACACAAATAAACACACACACATACACACACATATATGTATTTGTAGATATGGTGGTTGTTGTTTAGTTTCAGCCCAACCCTGATCAATTAGACTTATAATCAAAAGCGTTCCAGCTATTATGCATCTCTTGTTTTTCAAGCATAGTGTAGTACATAGGACTACATTATCCAATGTGTTCTTCCTTTTTAAGATAAAGGGAGATTTGGTTGCTATTTTTGGCAGGTTGAGCGACAGCATAGAAGCTCCTTTGTTGGGTTGTGTGGGCATTTTTGAGAATGGTGGTACGTTTCTTTTGAACGATTTCACCTCACCTGTTCGTTATAACCTAGATTTCTGAAGGTAGCCAGTAACTTGGTTAGTGATAAACCATGTCATGAGGATTTATTATTGACTCACTAGATGAAAACAAAATACTCAGTGTTGAGAGAAAGACCTATTAAGATGTACAGGTCATTATCATATATGCATATACATTTAAAAACATTACACAAATTAAATTGTTTCCCTTAGAATATATTCTACGAAGTTGTCTCCCTTAAACAAGTGGTCGCTAGCCTATCCTTATTTCGATAGTTATCTTTCAAAACTGAATAACTGCAATAATAATTGTTTCTAACATTGGCACAAGGCCAGAAATTTTTGGGAAAGGGAACAATTGATTATATTTATATCAACCCCAGTACTTGACTGGTACTTTATTTATCGACTCCGAAAGGATGAAAGGCAAAATTGACCTCAGCGGTATTTGAACTCAGAATGTAAAGCTCCAGAACAAACACTGCAAGGCATTTTGTTTGACGATCTAGCGATTCTGCCAATTCACCACCCTTTCTGAAATAACAATAACAACAATAATTTCTAACTTAAGTCACAAGGCTACACATTTTTGGGGTGGATGCAGTCAATCAAATCAACACCAGTACTTAATTAGTATTCATTTACTTGATCCCCGAAGGATGAAAAGCGAAGTCAATCCTGCCAGGATTTGAGCTTAGAATGGAAAGGGACATAATGAAGTACAAAGCAGTTTGTCCAGTGCTCTTCCATTTCATCCACTCATTGACCTCATAATATTTAGATAATAATAAGAGACATTGGGAGCAAAAGAAAATATGAGCAATTCATTTAGTGAGACAAATGGGAGTTGTGATGTAATGAAATCATGTTCACGATTAACAAAATCAGGCCTGAAGTGAAAGATTTGAAATTTCCTTGAAGTAAATTTTTAACAGTTTTAGTTAAGACTGCAGTCATAATGCAAAAGTGGTATGGTTGATGTGGCCAAAAATTGATATTCCATTGTGAAAATAAATATTCTTGAAAGATTATTAAGTATTCTCAAACGATTATCAATTATTTCATTAAACATTTCCTTTTATTGTAAATGCACTTAAATCAAAATTTTTATCACAAAATAAAGAGGTAGCTTTGTTAGTTTCATATTCAATAGTATGAGGAGAAAATATGGATTTAAGTTCATTAATGAATATATTTTTATGTATTAATAATTCTTTGAGAGTACTGCTTAACATGGTTTTAGAATATTTATGTTGTCATTGTGGATTATGTATTTTTGATCCAAATTAATCATACCACTTTAGCATGATAATTGCACAGTTTCTATGCCTGTTGTTGTAGTTGTTGTTTAACCTCAGGTCAACCTTGATCTAACAGACTTATGATTGAAGGCATTCTAGCCATGACCATCTGCTCTTTCTTGGGGTATTTAGGACTACAACATTATCCAATGTGTCCTTACCCATTTTTTAAAATGGTTGGGGTGTAGTTTGAGAAAGATTTGGTTGCTATTTCTAGCAGGTCGAATAATCATGTAGAGGCCCCCCTTGTCAGTTTGCAACAGTAATTTATCAGGTTTAAAAACAGACCACAAATATCTATTGTAGTTTGGATGTTTCACCAGCAATGAGGGAAATCATCATCATCATCATCACATCTGTTTTTCTATGTTTGCATGGGTTGGACAGGTCCTCTCCAACACAATGTCTCACCATTTGTCATGTTCCTTTGTTACCTCCTTTGTGAAGTTTAGCATCCTGAATTCAGCTTTCACCACTTTTGCCCATGTCTTCCTTGGCCTTTCTCTTCCACATCTTCCTTCTACTTGGATCACCTGGTACTTCTTTACCTAACTTACATAATCCATACACATCATATGTCCATACCAGCATTGTCTTCTTTTTTGTACACATGTGATTCCTCTTATACCCAGTTTTTCTCTCAAGCTATCTTTACTTTGTCGTTCATACACACTAACATTACAGATCCAATGGAGCATACTTGCTTCATTTCTTTTCAGGCTTCACACATCCTCTGCATTCAATGCCCATGTCTTGCTACAATGCAATATCACACTTCGTACACACACATACAAACTACTCTTTGCTCAGAGAAATTTAAAGTTTTTATACCAATAATATTATTGGTAACAGAAGCTATCAACTACTTCTATGGAACCTTCCAGGCATTGGAAAGAATTATTTTTATTGGTGTCCATTAAAGTCACCAGCTTTGTTAATGAAGTTTGTCATTTGTTATTGAAGTGGTCTGTAAGAGGGTCTCATAGAAGTGGTCCTTTTGCTCATCTGTCAGTCCCGATTGTGGCGCATAAGCAGAGATAACAGTTACTGGTGCATTGCCTATGACTATTTTTAGCTTAGTTATTCTGTCACATGCTCTGGCTATCTCAATTACTTTATTTATCCATTTCTCTGCCAGCAGTATGTCCACACTGCCCACCCCTTCATTGTTACTTACCCAGAAGAATTTGTATTCTTTGCCTGTGAGGAGTCTGGCTGAGGCTCCCCTCCTTCTTGCACACAGCACACACCTACTTGCCTCCGCTCTGTCATCTCTACAATCTCTCCAGACCTACCTTTCATTGTACCAACGTTGGTAGTGGTACCCCTGAAGTTTTTTACATGACAAAAAGAAAACTTTCTGCTTGTTCAAAGCCATGTTCCTACTTTTGGTGTCCACAAGCCAAGGAAGGAACCGCTATGTGGTCATGCGACTTGCTAGGAATAGCACACGAATCTCCCTCAAATCACACCCTACTGTCTTACAAAAAGAGGGCCACATTGGATATTGTGGTTCTATATAAAGTGTATCTGAATAGAAGGCAGGTAGGTCACAGCTGAACTACCTTTGATCATAGGTCTGCTCAGTCAGGACTGACCTGTGGCTAAACAGTAACAACAATTAACTTTTGGCTTCCTGGTGTTCACCATGCAGGATATGTGCTATACTCAGTGATGCTGTTTAAATATCATCTTGGGTTCAGTATTTGGTAGTTGTACCTTCTCTGGGACTTTATAACTAGATTTTATTGTTAAAGCATTATAGTTGTTATAGAGACATTTCAATTTGCATATACCATTTTGTTTCTTTTATTAAAAAAAGAAAAGTATTAAAACTAAAGAAAAAATATTTGCCTTACGTTAAAATGTAGCATCAGTTGGACTAGATACTATCTCATCAATTGATAATATCTAGTCCTACCTACCTAGCTAGCTTGCTTGCTTGCAATAGTGGGCGGGTCTTCTCCAGCACTGCCAATCTTCATAGTTCTTTGCCATCTCCTTCATGAAGTTCAGCTTCTTCAGATCAGTCTTCACCACTTTGTCCCACTTCAAGCACTCAGCACTTGACACTAACATTATCCATATGCATCACATGCCTGTACCAGTGTAGTCTTCTCTCTTGCACACTACATCTGATTCCTCATATATCCAGCTTTTTTCTCAACTCATTTGTGCTCTGTCGTTCATGCATTACACATCCAGCAGAGCATGTTCACTTCATTTCTTTCCAGCCATCACAAATCTTCTGTATTCAAGGCTTGCTACCATGCAGCACCGCACTTCATACACAAGCATTGTACAATCTGCCTTTTACTCTGAGAGAGAAATTCTTTGTCGCCAGCAGATCTAACAGCTCCTTGAACTTTTTCCACCCTGTTCTTACTCTGGCTACTATGTTTTCAGTACACCCATCTCCACTGCTAATTAGGTTACAAAAGTTATCAACTACCTCCAGTGAGACTGTTAAGCATTAGAAGGAATTTATTTTGCATGTATTCTTACTGCTAACTACTGTGCATCTGTCACCTTGCCTGTGATCCCACTACACCTCTTATGCATCCTTAGTTTACTCTGGCTACACCATATGGAATTTCTACCTACTCTTTTTCTGCATATTAAGCATGACCATTTCCCTGATGGAAGCAGGGTCCTGTCTTCTTTCCTACTTACAAAAACTGTGGTCTTCGTTAAGTTTACTTTGATGCCTCTCAATACTAGGTTTTGCTTCCATATCTGGAATTTATTTTCTAAATCTTCTGCAGATACATCTATAAGATGTAGGTCATCAGCATGCAGGAGTTCTCATGGACAGCCAGTTTTAAACTCCTTTGTTATGGCCTGGAGGACTATAATAAACAGGAGAGGGCTGAAAACTGAGCCCTGACGGACCTCTACCTGCATTTTAAATCGTCACTGAACTCATTGCTGACTCTCACTTTGCTGACTGCAGACTCTCACTTTGCTGACTGCACTTCTGCACATGGCTTGTATGGCCCTTACATGCCATTCATAAACTCAGTTTTCTTAAGGACCACCAGACTACAGAGCATGGTACCCTGTTAAAGGCCTTCTCTGGGTCGAAAAATGCTAAGTAGAAGGGCTTACTCCTAGTTAAGTACTTCTCCTGCAGTTGCCTCACTATGAAGGTGGCATCAGTCGTATCTTTTCCTGGCACAAAGCTAAACTACTTCTCATCTAGGCTAATTCTGCTCCTGATCAATTGTACAATAACTTTTTCTGTAACTTTTATAACCTGGTCCATTAGTTTGATGTCTCTGTAGTTTCCTCTCTCTCTCTAGTGCATCTCCTTCGCCCTTGTAGCAGTTGATGATGATACTGCTGCTCCAGTCATTGGGTATAACATCTTCCTGTAGTACCTGATTGATTATGTGAGTGATTAGCATGAGCCTTATTTTGACAGTTGTTTTACACATCACAGCGACTATCCCTGATGCCTTTGCTGCTTTCACGTCCTTAATTGCACTTGAGACCATACTGCAATCAACTTCAATGACTGGTCTCTCTGTTGGGTGTACTTGGGATTGACCATCTCTCTCTCTCATGCATTCTCCACATTCAAGAGCCTCTCATAATAGTATTTTCATGCCTCTTTATTTTTGGCATTTCTTAGAGCAAGTGTGCCATTATTATTCTGTACACACTTCTCCCCAACAATGTCTCAATTCTCTCTGGTACACTGTTTTGCAGTCCAGAATACCTCATGTTTGATCCTCACATTGCAGAACATGTGCAAATATCTTACTTTCTGCTTCTCTTCTTGCTAAGTATACTTGGCAGCTCGGTTCTCTTTTGGTTACTTGATATTGCTGTTTTCTACCTCTTTTATTCCAGTCTTTCCAGGCTTGTCTCTTAGCTTTTATGGCTCTGTCTACAGTACTATTCCACCACCATGTCACCTTCCATCTATCTGGAACCTTGCATCAGCCACATATCTGTAGGAACTCTCAGTTGTCGTATCTCCTCCTCTGTATTGTCATATGCGTCAACTAGTACTTCTCTGAACCTATGACTTGTCGTTAGCTCTTTAAGCTTCGATATCTTCCTTCTCCAGATTGTCTTGTATCTCTGGGTTCATCTAGCTCTTACTGTATATTCACTAATCTATGTTGGGTGGTACATCTTTCCTTAGGGAAAGATTTAGCATTCACAACTATCTGTATATCTCGTTTCATAGTGAGTATGAAATCAATCTGGCTTGTGTGTTCACCTGATTGGTAGGTGACTGGCTGGTTTTCTGAAGTTGTTGTTGAAAATTGTTAGATCATTAGCAACAACACAGAACTCCAGGGGCCTTGATCCTTCCTCATTCCTCAAACCTTAAATATAACCTCTATGTATTCTATAGAAGCCATCATGGTGTTGTGCAACATATCTGTTAGTCACCAGCTGTGGTAATGAGATCACTGTCAATTGTTATGGAGGTAGTCTGCAGGAGGGCCTCATAGAAGCAGTCTTTCTGTTCATCTGCCAGCCTTGATTGTGGTGTGTATGTAGAGATAAATGTCGCTGCCGTATTATCCAAGACTAGCCTAAGCTTAATTATTCTATCACACACTCTGACTACCTCGATTACTTTATTTGCCCATGTATCTGTCTTTCTGTCTGTCCATCCATCCGTTCAAATCATGTCTGTATGTCTGTTTGTCTGTCCCTACTATCCTTTTCTACTTGCTATCTGTCTGACCCTACTATCCATCTATACTATCCATCCATCCATTCAGTCATCCATTCTTTCTTTCTTTTTTTCAGCATCTGTTCCTCGGGCAGGTCCTCCACCACCTACTGGAAATAAGTTTTCTTTATCCCGGGCTCGAGGTAAGTACTTTTCCACTAACAAATGTTTATCCGATTCTTTGGTGATATTGATAATCCACTCATACTCTTCACTCAAGATAACAGCACCGTATATTCTGCTTCTCTTTTAGTTCATTAAACCTATCATTTAGTCATGTAAACTCTATGTACAGATTCCAGATAACTGTTTTCTTTTTTTACACACTCAGTGTCTGAACAGTATGCTCTAATGATTGACTATAAGTTAACTGCTACCTAGATGAGTTTCTGAAATGAGCGAGCATTGAATTGATATTTATAGTCACCCTTGTATATTCAAATATTATTTGTATTAGCTTATCACGATGTTTCACTATTTGCAGAACTATGAAAAAGTATGATTGTCAGACAGAAGTCTTTTTTGTATCATATCTCTATCTGACATTAGCTTTAACCCTTTTGTAACCATGCTTTTTGTGGTAATATGGATAAATAGCCTACCTTGTTTCCGGGACTTGATCTTGAAGGAGATGCTGCCTCGCAGACTGTATGTTGTTGCACATTAATACTTACCCTACCCGGCTGGCCAGACAACTAGAATACGGCGCCCGATTCCCCAGAATACCTCTTCACAGCTTGCCCCACACGTGCTTACTGGCTTGTCCCCTGCGCGACTTCCTGTCCCCTGACGTCACTTCCCCTCCAACCTCTGGTGCCATACCACACTTCTAAAATGAAATACACTGTCTATGATTTTCAATTAATTTTGAAAATAATCAAGAATTTGGAGGAATTTAGTAAAATAACTAAC
>JAOPJM010359961.1:0-11599 GCA_027124095.1 Muusoctopus leioderma | reverse complement strand
ACGTCCGGCCGTTTGGTGATCAGTGTTGGTGACAGGAAGAGCATCCGACCATAAAAATTCTGCCTCAATAACTCTCCATCCAACCCATGCTAGCATGGAAAAACGGATGTAAAAAGCGATGATGATGATACAATTATATTTAAAGATTAAAAACAAAATGTAATGGAATAGTTGTTGTTGTTTAACTCCAGGTCAGCCCTGATTGAGCAGACTTATGATGAAAGGTATTCCAGTCGTGACCATCCCCTCTTTTTCCTATGTGCAGGGGACATAGGATCACATTATCTAACGTGTCCTATTCTATGACTGTTAGGTGTGATTTGAGGGAGATTTGGCTGCTATTTCTAGCAGGTCGAGCGACCACATAGAGACTCCCTTCTTGGCTTGTCGTGAAACACTAAATTGCTATTAAAAGTTGGATCAGATTGTCTATGTAGAAAAAAGAAATCTTGTTTACTGTCAATATAAGCAAAGTACAATCATCATTGATTTTAAATCTATTTTTCTATGCTTCGACATATTGAATGAATTTGTAGTAAATTGATTTTAATTCTTCTTTGTATCATAGATCTGTTAGCTTTGGATCTGCTGACATACCCCAGTAATCATCTATCATCAACCCAAAACATTTTTTTACTCAAGATATATATATATATATGTGTGTGTGAAAGCGCGTGGCCTAGTAATTAGGTGATTGGACTCACGATCATAAGTTCATTGGTTCAATTCCGAGACCGAGCAGTGCATTGTGTCCTTGAGCAAGGCACTTTATTTCACATTGCTCCAGTCTACTAGGCTCGAGAAAGACTTTATATATATATATATATATACATATATATATAACTATTTTGCTATTGTATCACTCCCCACTGCATTCTGTTTTTCATTAACTATAATTAATTTAAATTCCAGAGTTGTTTCCCCTGTCTTTCTTGAGCAGAATTAATCATTTAGCTAATGATATTTTTCTTCTCACTACGAGTATAATTTTAATTAATTAAACTTTCTTGGCTCACTACATTTAGGATGTTAGCGCCCATTTTACTATATATTACCTAGCCTCTTCCTCACCTTACTCCACTCTTAGATTATCTCAGATCCAACCTTTTTTTTATGTGCAGTAGTATAAAATACAATGCATCAGTGAAAGAAGACTATTTAAAAATCAGCTTTTTTCGTCAGTTATGAACCATACAGTAATGTTTGGTTGTTGTTTAGCCCTAGGTCATCCCTGATCGAGCAAACCTGTGATCAAGTGTTCAAACTGCAACCATCTAGTCTTTTTGTATATCTAGGACTTCATTGTTCAATTTGCCCTTCCTTTTTTTAAGATACTAGAGTGATTTGAGGGAGACCTGGCTGCTATTTTTAACAGGTTGAGCATAGAGTCTCCATTGTTGGCTCAATGTTTGGTATTTTCAGTTGCTGGGTTCTGAACATCATTAAAACAAAGGGATGGGTATGGCTGTGTAGTTTGATCCCACTGCATGGCACCTTGGACAAGTGTCTTCTGCTATAGCATCAGGCTAACCAGTGTCTTGTGAGGCAAATTTTGTAGACAGAAACTATGCGGAAGCCCATGTGTTTGTGTGTGCGCACACACATGTTTGTCTCCATGTATGTCTTCAAGTTGATATTGCTTAAGCAACCGGTGTTGCTTGTTTATGTCTCACATAAACAATAGGTCCCACAGATTAGCAGTTCGACAAGCGAAGATCAGTGGAATAAGTCCCTTAAAAGTAAGGGTTGGCATAAGGAAGGGCATTCTGGCTGTAGAATACTGCTTCAAAAAATCTGTGGCAGCTTGGAAAAGCGGATGTAAAAACGATGATGATGATAATGGATAAAAGAGAAGAACGTGAGAGAGTGAGAACAACATTAAAATAGTTGAAAGGAGCTTAGTGCAGGATTGTTATTGGTTACAAGAATGACATATTGGAGAGTATTTCCAATCACCAATGTAATTTGTCATTTGCATTCAAATACATAAAGGAAACAAATATCCACACAAATAAGGCTGCATTTTGACACTCCACTGCCAGCTCATTGCCTGACCACTCAGCTGTTTGTTGTTGTTTAGCCCTAAGTCAGCCCTGATCAAAGGTGTTCCAGCCATGACCATTCTATTTCATACATACTGGGGATACTAACTAACAGTTAAGGGGTTAGTGGTTTCTATTGAAGACACAAAAGAATATCTAGTGTATGGAAACTTGGCCTTTAACTATGATAAGCAATTTAGTTGTTAGCCTATCTTTCATCTTCCTTACAGCCCTTACGAAGGAATTCAGGAATGGATGCAGGCTAAGTTGAAAATTTATTATAAAAAATTGAACCCTGGAAGGGGCAGTAAAGTAAACAACAGTAACTAGAGTAACCTTGTAGTAACAAAACACAATATACAACATTGCAATAAAGAAAGCATGAGACATAGTCATAGTAAGATCTCAAGGTGATGATGAATTATTGCTCTAAAGTATTTGTATTTTAGCAAATAACTAAAGTCTATTGGCTATTATATAGGTTTGCTGAAAGCTATAAATAGATTTGAGATGTTTTATTTGAGGGTACAGTAGAACAAGATTGTGCTTCAGTTACTAATGATGATGAAGTTCACATTACTCTTTAATAATTAATGCTCAGTGAAAGATATTTTCAGAATTAGTTATTAATCATATTTCTCTTTTTTTTTTACAATATTTAAAAGCATGTTTTTTTTAATTATATTTCAGGTTTTTAATGAAAGATGTCG
The DNA here is from genome assembly GCA_027124095.1 of Muusoctopus leioderma. Classification (NCBI taxonomy): domain Eukaryota; kingdom Metazoa; phylum Mollusca; class Cephalopoda; order Octopoda; family Octopodidae; genus Muusoctopus; species Muusoctopus leioderma. Next base: position 8,847 of record JAOPJM010359961.1, on the reverse strand, counting down.
AATTGCTTATAAACCACCAAAGCATCTATCATGATAGTTTCCTATTGTTCTTTGTATTGTAGGTGGATTAAGGTTTTATGTTTAATTACATTGGTGTGCATTTTGAGAACTTTTTTTTTAATGAATGCCCATTATGCTTTGTTTTTATCATATTAGATTTTTGAAATAAATGGTAGCTATAAAAATATATTTTCAACAGAAATAAGAAAAGCAATAAAAAATATAATTTTTTTACTGATGTATCTTTGATTTCCATGCATATATTACATGTGGCTCATCTTGATTCTAACACTATATATAATTAACAATCATACTAATGTTACACAGGCTTTGATATCGTTTTTCTATTAACATAATGTCTTCGTGAAAATGTTCACATTGCTTTTCTTTTCACTATGTATATTTGACACAGTTTTCTGGAAAAGATTCAAGCAAATGTGAAAGGTGACATTTCAGACTTATCCTACATCCAAGCTACTGAAAGCTATCAATCATGTTTTCAACTATCTATTTGTCATCTATATAGCTTTTACATTTCTAATATGGATTCAAACAACAGATTTAAATGCTTACCATGTTTCTAATGGAACTTAGGACATATTGTTCGCAATTACCATCTTTCATCAGTTCTCTAACTTGTGGTCCAAAAAAATGTCTGCTTTTAATTTTGCTTTAGTTATCATTGGAAACTGATGTCAAAGGTATTTGAGAAATCCGCTAAAGAACTTTTGTAAAATATTTCATACATCATAATTTTATGTGTAGTGGTGGTAAAATAAATTTTCTTTGATCTACAAGAACTGAAATAACTTTCAAAATTCCTGCTTGAAATCTCATTTCTAGATGGCCAGTTTTTTTATTATATAAAGCTAGCAGAAACACTGCCCTCTGGGCAGTTTTCTACTGGTTATATATATATATAATTATATATACTATATATATCATAGGTTTACATATATATTATATTATATATATATATATATATATATATATATTTATGATGCGGAAAAGAAAGATGCATGGAAGAACTACTATGAAAGACTGCTGAATGTAGAGAATGAGTGGCAGTGAGGGTCTACTCGATGTAGATCCTACAGAGGGATCAGCTATTAAAGTTGCCAGCAATGTAGTCACCAAAGCAATTAAGGATATGAAGGTGGGGAAGGCTGCTGGTCCATCAGGTATAGTCGCTGAGATGCTTAACACATCTGGCGAGGTAGGACATCTACTAGCCACACGCATAGTTAATCAAGTTATACAAGAAGGTGTCATACCCAATGACTGGTGTAGCAGTTAATGATGATACAAGGGCAAAGGTGATGCTCTGGAGAGAGGTAACTGCAAAGGCATAAAACTGCTGGACCATGTTATGAAAGTTACGGAAAAAATCATCGTGCAACTAATCAGGAGTAAAATTAACATAGATGAAATGCAGTTCAGCTTCATACCTGGAAGAGGCACAACCAATGCCATCTTCATAGTGAGACAAATACAGAAGTACTTAGCTAAGAGTAAACCACTATTTTTAGCTTCTGTAGACCTAGAGAAGGCCTTTGACAGGGTTCCACACACTGTGATCTGGTGGGTACTAAGGAAGCTAGGGGTAGTTGAATGGCTTGTAAGAGCAGTACAGGCTATATATAGAAATGCATTGAGCAAGGTGAGAGTTAATAATGAATTCAGCAACGAATTTAGAGTACAGGTAGAGGTACATTAAGGCTCAGTCCTCAGCCCTCTCCTGTTTATTATAGTTCTCCGAGCCATTACAATGAGAATGGATTGTCATGGCTAGAACACCATTGATCATAGGCCAATATGCTCAGAATAGACCTGGGGCTAAACAGCAACAACTACATGATCACATCACATTATACACTAGTGCATAACCACACCACTTCACCAGCAGACCATGATACCAACACGCAACCAAAATTTCATACCATTGCACTATGATCGTAACATAACACAGCCTCTCCGCAGCTATCACACCATCACGTTGGATCACATCACTATGTTAACAAACAACTATACCCCACCTGGTGTTGATGTAGTGCAACCACTATATCAATACCAAGCTAATGATGAAGCATCTATGCAGGTGCTCCATCTGCTAGGACTTACAAAGGGACACATTGGATAATGTAGTCCTAGATACACTGCGTGAGAATAGTAGATGCAGGCATGGCCAAATTATTAAGAAGTTTGCTTCACAATCATGAGGTCCTTGGTGCAATCCTACAGTGTGGCATATTAGACTAGTGCCTTTTACCATAGCCTTCAGTTAATCCAAATTATACATTTTTTGGATAAAAATATATGAAAACCTTCCAAGCCTTGTAGGTGAAATTAGGTAAACAAGAACTCTGGAAGCTCATCAGATGGACTGTACCTGTAATTCAAAAGGTCTGTCTTGTCACACATTGAGTCTTGCTAATTCAGCCTCAGAATTATATTAAGGGCATAAGTGTCTGTGAAATATTCAGTCACTTACACATTAACCCTTTTAATACCAAACCGCCCCTGTTTCTATGATAAAAACCATTTGTTTTAAAGTGTTCATATTTAAATATAAACTGTCCATTATCATTTTATGTAAGAACTTTTTGTTAAGTTATGTTCCAAACACCAACTTAATAACAAGAAAGTTAGTTATTTTACTAAATTCATCCAAATTCTTGATTACTTTCAAAATTAATTGAAAATCATAGGGCCAGTGTATTTCATTAGGAATATGGTAACGAAAGGATTAAAGTGAGAAGCAATGGTTGGAGTTTTTTTTAAAGCAGTAATTTTAGAATGTTCTGTCTTCAAACTATACATGTCGGTGACAGTCATGTTTTTCAATTACAAAGTATGAGATATACAGTTTAACTGTAGCTTGACCTGCAAATTCTTCAGTTTCTACCCAAAGTAAATTGTTTGACGTCATCATTGATTTGTCAGTAATATAGCGGAGCCAGCCAGCCAGCCAGGCCACTAGAACTGTGAGGCAAGTTGAATTGATGTCAAGTGATAAATCCTGTTAGATATGTGATGGCAGTTAGAAAACCGTTTTGTCATTCTCGTTACTCTACACACAATTACTTACTTAAACGTTAATTGTCAAAATATATTCTGATATGCTTCACTTAGAAATATAATTCTTCCGATTTTCAGTGTTCCATGCATGACTGATTCCACAACAACCATTGGTTACTCAGTACTTCCACTTCCTCCTCTTCTTACGTAATTCTCATATTAACCTCTCTCTGTAGTTTCATTGATAAACATTGATTTAAAGTTTTGTGGGGGGGGGGGTGAAGGTGTGTGGCCTAGTACTCTGTCACTTAACGCCACAGAAACCAATATATACTAGGGCGGTAGATTGGCAGAATTGTTAGAGCGTTGGACAGAATGCCTTGTGGTATTTGTTTTCTGGCTCTTTACATTCTGAGTGTTCAAAACCTGCCATGGTCAGCTTTACCTTTCATCCTTCCAGGGTTGATAAACAAAATACCAGTCAAGTACTGGGGTTGATGTAATTGACTGTTGCTTTCCTCCAAAATGTCTGGCCTTTACTATATAAAAATGACTAATTATTATCAATATAGTTAATGACATTATTAACCACCAATTTCCCCCAACATAGTCCCTTCAATATTTACTATGTCAACATGACTAATTATTTTCAATTTACTAATATCCTTTCTACCATCCTAGTTTAAGTGCAAACATGACTAATTACGTACATGTACTTGTTTGTAATATGTTCAATCTAGATGGCCGTGTGGTTAAGGAGTTCGCTTCGCAACCGCATGGTTTCGGGTTCAGTCCCACTGCGTGGCACCTTGGGTAAGTGTCTTCTACTATAGCCTCGGGCCGACCAATGCCTTGAGTGGATTTGGTAGACGGAAACTGTAGAAGCCCGTCGTATATATATATATATATATGTATGTCTGTTTGTGCTTGTATTCTGTTTGTTTGTCTACTTCCCGTAACTTAGCGGTTCGGCCTAGAGAAGTACTGATCGACTTCAAGGCGGGGCCCCAGCATGGCCGCACGCCCAATGACCGTAACAAGTAAAAGAGTATACATCCATAAAATAGTGTTATACTCATATTTATGGCGGACACCTCGCATTAGAAAAACTTTTCTCCTGCCACAATATCTAAATGACTGGTAATTTATAGATGCGAACAATGAAATATACCGTCATCGACGTTAACATCTATCTGCCCTCTCAATCGACTTCAGGAAATAAAACAACCACCTACATACAGCCTCGTCATCAACGGCCATCTTACTGTTTGGCGCTAAATTCAAATGCCATCCGTAATGTTTTTTTTGTTTTTTTTCCGAGTTACCATTAAACACGGAAAAAAAAAAAATTTACCGGTAAATTTGGCGGCCGCCTCTCGTTTTAACTTTCAAATACTTCCTTTCTACTTATTGTTGTAGTTCGCGCACCATAAGGTTTCGACTTCTAATTTTGGTCGTGGTTTCCGTGGTTACTAAACAAGCTAAACAACATTTAGAAGGCTAAATATTGCTACTATAATCAGTTATCGTCTCAATTTTTGCGAGAAAAAATAAACTGAGCCCACTGCCTGGGCAGGATTCAGGCATAAGCTAAATAAGCTACAGTTTACGGCTTCACCAATTCTAAATCCAGCACTGCCCACTGAATGTGTGGCTAGTAAATTCAACGAGACGGGTAGCAATCCTATTGTTGCACTAAATAAAGGATACTTGCTATTTCCTTCTGTGATGAAAGATTGATAAGGAGAGGTACCAAAGTACCCCCACACATACTCATCTGTACGATATTAGGTTGTGTAGGTTTAAATTAACGGTTGATAACGTTGTCTAAAAAAGGCGGGCTAAACAATGGCTGTAGTTGCAATTCGATGAAAATTAACTATATGGATTATTAATCAGATTCTTGTATCAATTGTAAATAAAATATAGTAATAGTATATAATTCACAGCCGACAGTTTGACGAAGAGATATGTGTAAAAGCCCAGACCAGCCCGACTGATCAAACCTTATGTTCAAACGTATTTCAGCCATAACTGTCTCGTCTTTACCTCGGGCATTTCTATATCTAGGATATTATCCAACGTAATCCTCAATTTAAGATGGTAGGATGTAATTTTAAGAAATTTGGCTGCCGTTTCTGCCAGGTCGAGCGCCCACGCAGAGTTGCTTTGCGCCCGATTGTGATCGGCTCTATTACGATGGGTACTACACGACCGAATCTACTTGAATAAAATCTTCTTTAAACTTGGGTCAGCAACCAATAAAAGCTGAAAAACTAAACACTTATGAAAACTGTAAACACTTATGAAATCCAATATTTCTATGAACCTAGCCAGATTCCTCACGGGACCGTATATTTTAAATATACCAAGACAATGTAACCTTCAAAATACAAAAATGCGAGCAACATAAAAATAAAATAAAAATCGCCTCAAAAAATCAAGTCAATTAGACAATCGAAACGGGTTGATGGCCCTGAAAAGGGCCCTTTAAAAGCGCTAAAAGCAGTTTAAAAAAAAAAACTTTACTTTTTGATGACTTTCTTTGTGGCTGGTTTCTTAGCCTTTACAGCTTTTTTAATGCTGGTTTTCGGCTTCATCGGCGGTTTCTTCGTCTTCTTGGCGGCCTTCTTGGGTTTTACAACCTTGGATTTAGCAGCCTTAGCGACAGGTTTTACCACCTTCTTCGGTTTCGGTGATTTAACAACCTTCTTGACTGGCTTCTTCTTAGCAACCTTAGCGGGTTTCTTCACCTTTCTCGCCTTGGGGCCTTCAGCTTTGCAAACCTTGAAAGAACCACTGGCACCGATGCCTTTTGGTTGAACAAGAGTGCGACTCTTAACACCTTGTTTCAGAGCGCGTTTGACGTTACCGTTGATCTGAGCGCCCTTGCTTCCAACTTTGAAGTTGGCAATAATGTACCTCAGGATTGCGGTTCTTGACGATCCACCCCTACTAGCCAGAGACTTGATAGCAATGACGACCATCTCATTGTATTTGGGATGGCTAGGAGGAGCCTTGGTCTTAGCAGCAGTCTTAGCCTTGGCTGGTTTAGCAGAGTCGGCCATGATGATAATGTATGGAATTAGTTTGGTGGTAGCAGCAGCAGAGTAACTTCAGCAATTAAGAGCGAATAGCAACTTATGTGCCCGCCTTGACAGTTAGCCTTATTTATAGCAACGGCGCCGACGTAGTAGACAACACCAGTTTTATAAACCAAGTACATTAAGCGCTCCGCTTTTTTTCTCATTTTATGTGTTACCCATCTCGATTAATTTTAATTTTATTAAAAGTTACTCTCGCCAACAAGATTTTATTTGTCACTAATTAAATATTACACACTTCTCCCAAGTATTTCAACCAGTTTTGCCATCTAAAACTTATTTAATATTATTTTAAAGTCTACTCTTCCGACCTATCACTTACTTTCGTGATATGGTATTGTTAAGAAAATTAATTATTTGTTTCTTTTTTTTCATAAAGTTGATTATTTTTTCACGTAGTAATCAAGAATAACATTATATCTTGCTGTTTGACCAAAAACAATATCTAAACTATGATAATTTCAGCTCTAAAAAACGCGTTCAATTTGCCCACTGTAACACACAATCAACAATGATGAAGTTCATTTTTACTTATCATTATAACACCTCGTAAGGAAAGAAAATTAAGTTTTTAAATGCAAAAAGAACACTGTGCACAATTTTTTGCTTAATTTAATATCTTTATCTATTTTTAATGTTGTTTCTGAAGCTATACTTTGAAATATAATTTTTTTTAATTATTTTTAAATAGAATCTTGCAAAATCATTAAAAACACAAAATTTGATAGAATTTTAGAAATGTGGGAAATTCTGTTTTATTTAGGAGAGACACCTAAATAAAATTTTTTTTAAATCTGTTGATATATTTATTCTATAAAAATAAACTGCAAACATTTAATGAAAAGATTCTCGAATTGAAGTATTTTAAAGAAAATTGCGTGGGTAACAACTACCGAGTTGATTCTGCGTTATGTCGAGTGATCGTGTCAGAAGATCCTTCGTTGGCTCGCATGGTTCTCTCTGATCCCTATTCAAGCTCGCATGGTTCTCTCTGATCCCTATTCGTATGGTTCTCTCTGATCCCTATTCGTATGGTTCTCTCTGATCCCTGTTCAAGCCAACCCTGCTAGAAATAGCGGCCAAATCTCTCTCAAATAACACTCTACCAGCTAAAAAAAAAACCGAGACATTGGATAATGTAGTTCTAGATACACTGTGTCTGAATGAAAGGCGTGATGGTCACTCCTGGAACTCCTTAGATCATAAGTTTGTCTGCCAGATCAGAGCTGATCCGGGGATTAAACAGCAACACATATTTATATTCCTTCATTTCTATTCCTAATTGTTTGTTTATGCAGGTGGTATTATTTGTCTATGGGAAAATAAAAATATTTTCTTCCATGTTTACAAATTCTAAAAATGTTTTTATAGATAAAGGTAAGTATTGTTCGTATATTGCTTATAAATGCAAAACTGCTCCTTTTCTTTTCACTGATTGATTTTTTTTCAAAATGGATAAGTTATCATAAAGTGATGCCAACAATACCCATCGGTATTGGAGAACAACAAAAATAATAATTAAAGTTTTTACGGAAAATAATAATTAAAGAAAATACAAATATTAAAGGAATAAATAAAGAAAGAAAAAAGGGCATGTAAGCTCCCTCAGCTGCACACTACAAACAGGGAATGCTGGTGTTGCCATCTAAAAGTTTGTGAGGCAACCCAAAACACTCACATCATTACCACAGGTGATAGCGAGGCTGAGATTGAGGCGCTGGAACAGCCAAGCACCCTCACGAACATCACTCGATACGTCAGTAAGATGGGCTACCAACGATGACAAGAACTTCAATGACAGCAGCCCGGCTCCCCCCGAACATCTCGAATGCCACGGGCTGAAAAATGTAATTCGGAAATAAATTACGGCATTTCAGCAATTTGTTCCGTTCGGCCATGGATGCAGTAACACCCCAACTCTTCCACAGCATTTAGGATGTGTGATGGAGCGAAAGAGTCACTGACATTTACCTCTAGCCCGAGGGCAGAGGATAAGTCCATCGGGTCTCTTCCCATCGACCCTGGACAATCTAACTGGCTCCAGAATTGAGGGGATATTGACTCTGATTAGGGCCTGATTTATAATTAAGTTCAACTCGGTGTGACGAGGAAAGCTACCTGCATTCAGGTGACATGACAATCCATGAAGAACCCCCAAAGTGAAAGGGCTTTCCACATCGGCAATTCAATCCCCCACAGACATACGGTATTTAGTTATGTCTCTCTTTACCTTATGAGTTCAAATCCTGTCTGGAGTCAACCTTTGCCTTTCATCCTTCCAGGGTCGATAAAAATAAGTATCAGTCAAGTACTGCTATCGATTTAATCGACTATACCCTTCCTGCGAATTCTAGGGCCTGTGACTATTTACAATGAAGGGCGGTGGATTGATAGATTTCTTAAAGCATCGAACAAAAAACAGGGCCGGATTTATATGGTGGGGGAAAAAGGGGCAATTGCCCTGGGCCCCCTTGTAATGATTTTTTTAAGTATTTAACATGGTTTTCTTGATTTGGTACGTTTTGGCACAAGCTTTTTAGTAGATTTGCTACTGCCAGTAACTTGTCAGTTTTTACATGTATATTTTCATATTTTCATGTCAGTTTTTACATGTATATTTTCAGTTTTATGTATATTTTCATATAACGTTTTACGTCTGTGTTTCCATGCTAGCATGGGTTGGACGGAGATTTCTTGAGGCAGCATTTTACGGTCGGATGCCCTT
>JAOPJM010359237.1:0-11604 GCA_027124095.1 Muusoctopus leioderma | reverse complement strand
AGTGGGACTGAACCCGAAACCATGCGGTTGCGAAGCGAACTCCTTAACCACACAGCCATCTGCGCCTATGTATGTATGATGGATTCTCCGTCGATTTCAACGATGAGTGTTTCATTGTTTGATCAGTGGAATGGCCTATTCATTGAGTTAACGTGGAAAGCTGCTGAGTATTTCACAGACACATGTACCCTTAACGTAATCCTCAGGCAGAATCAACGTGACAAAGTGTGACAAGGCTGGACCTTTGAATTACAGGTACAATCCATCCGACGGACGTCCGCACAGTTACCATTTACTCAAATTCACATGCAAGGCTTGGGTTGACCCGAGGCTATGGTAAAGACACTTGCCCAAGATGCCACACAGTGGGATTGAACCCAGGACATTTGGATTGCGAAGCGAGCTTTTTAACCATTTGGCCATGCTGCACGCACGCACATGCACACACATGCACACGCACACACACACACACACACACACACACACACATATATATATAAATTTATTTGTTATTGTTGTTTAGCCCCAGGTCAGCCCTGATCGAGCAGATCTATGATCAAAGATATTTCAGTCGTGACCATCTCATCTTTTTGTACATGTAGGACTACATTGTCCAATGTGTCCTTTCCTAATTTAAAATGGTAGGATGTGATTTAATGGAAATTTGGCTGCAATTTCTGGCAGGTTGAATGACCATACAGGTGCCTTCCCTAGTTAGCTTGAAGTAAAATTGATTATTGTTGTTGTTTACTCTCAGATCAGTCCTGATTTAACAGACATATGATAAAAAGTGTTCCAGCTATGACCATCCTGTCTGTATATCAGGAACTAAATTTGTCCAATATATTCTTTATTTAAGATGGTAGGATGTGATGTGAGGGAAATTTGGCCACGTAGAGACTATCTCATATACTGGTTGTCCACCAAGTATTTATTGTTCTGACACCTAACTGAATACAGAGACCAGCTGACATTGACATCACCTTATATAGGAGAAACATTGATAGGCAGCCAATACAGGCAGCTCTCTTTCCGTTTCATTCCTCCACTCACTCTCTCACTCTCTCTTTCTATATCATTCCTTCACTCTTTCTCTCTGTCTCTCTGTCTTACACTTTTTATTTCATTCCTTCACTCTCTCTTTCTTTTATGCTTTCTATTTCATTCTTTCACTCTCTTTCTCTTTCCCCTTTATCTAACACATGCTTCCTCTCATTATTTTATATTCTCTTCTTTCTGTCTCTTTCATCACTTGGGGAACAGGGCTGTGAGGGGATTTGTGTGAGAGGTGGTGTGAGGCAGGAGTTACTCAGGGTGATAGGTGGTGGGAGGAAGGTTTGGCAATGAAGTGTTAACTGTTTTCAAGTGAAGTTTTGGTTATATAGATATATTTACACATGCACACGCACGCACATGCTTCTAATGAACTTGGAAAAGGTTTTAGATCTTGACATCACATTTGTTGTCCTCTATAAATTTGCAGCAATTGCCATGTATATGTAAGAAACTATTCTAATTCTCATTAAAACACTACAAAGGTAATCATGTGAATATTATTATTATTTCATGTCTATATGAAATCTTTTTCACTTTTTCACGCAATCTGGCACATTCTTTGTCTTATTTCTTAAATCATCCAAACAACAAGGGAATCCAATAATGGCCAAACAAACAAGTGAATCCTAATTTGGACTGTTCCACAGTCACAGAAAAGGTATTCCACATTATGTCCTCATTTCACTTTGGTACCTCTAGTGATGTCAAATCAAATATGGAGTCGATTAAGACAATTCCATTTGGTCCATGTGGACTCTGAGCCCTTTTCTGTTGTTCCATCTTCATATTTGTCATTGGTTGAATATTTACCAATCTTTCTTTCCACAATTGTCTACAAGTAGATTCTTTGGAAACATTAACAGGAACGGTGGATATTATGAAACTTTTTTTTTTTTCAATTTTAATCTTCTTTGTATTTGTGGATATCTATATAATGGATATCTTTCATCATTTGTTTTTTAGCTTTGCTGGCAACATCCCTCCTGATATCAGGTGGAGCAATGTCAGCCAACAGGTAAAGATTGTTAATGTTCGTAGGCCTGAGACAACCAGTTATATATTGGCATGTCTTGTTAAGAAGAGCTCTTTTATGTGAAGATCTAGCCCATACTGAACACACATATTCTGCAGCTTAGTAGCATAAAGCCGATGCTGTTATTCTGAGTGTTTTTGAAAACTTGCACCCCACTGAGAAGTTGTTAGTTTTTCTAGAATATTATCCTGTGTGCTCACTTTGGCACTTAGATTATTTAAGTGTTCCTTGAATGTTAGACTATGGTCTAGTAACCTTTGTTCACAGGCCATACTATATTTAACTTTCTATATACTTCTATGTTTCTAAGATATAATGCAGAAACTTGTTTTCACAGAATTAGCAATTAAAGAGCTTAGATTGTTTAATGCTGCACTCAGGATTGTTTTGTTGTCATTGAAAATTTCCCTTTGGCATGTTATGCATAACTCATCGGCAAAGATAAAACAGTTGGTAATTTATGTAGATGTTGAACAACAATCGAGCCAGTATACTATTCTGAGGTAACCCGTTTCATAACTATATTCTACATCACAAAGAAGCATCTATTTCCTATCATAACACTGATGAGCCATGTGAGATGAACTATAGTATATGCAGTGTATCATGCTCTGAAAGAAAAAAAAAAAAAAAAAAAAAAAAAAAAATATTATAAAGATTTGTGTGTTCATATATCAGTTCATCTATACATCTGTCTGTTTTTTTTTAACCCTATTTCAGGAAAGTTATATGATACAGCAGACATCCTAAATGTTGATAGCTTAGCTTCTGTCTTTAGTTTTGGTATTCAATTCACTTTTTAATACCATTTTCAGCATTTGAAGGTCTTCCTTTTGGATCTTTTTCAAGTTAGAATTGTACATTTGTTGATTTGAAATGTTCAAATGTATGAGTGAAGCAATGCAGTTATAAGCTGTTTGTGATTAATTCAAGCAGTGTAATGGTTCATTTTATTTTTCTGTCTTCTAAGATCACCTTTTCTGCTCTTTTCACTCCTCACTAAAAGGTTATATATTTATCTATTTTGTTTGATCTTGCATGTTAATGTTAAATTTTTCTACTGGGTTGGTAAGCATGTAATTGACTCAATTTTGGAACATGCACATGCCTTCCTATGTCTTTGCTTTGATTGAAATACAGTCATATCCTATGTTACGGTTTTATTATTTAATTCTTGTGTATATAGTCTCTTTCTATCTCTAAATATTTTACCTTTCTTGAATTGCTTTTTTTAAAAAATTTTATTCAAACCACTTTAGTCTTTGAGCTTTACAAATTTGGAGAAAATTTTCTTTTATCAATGTGGCAAATTGGCATTAGTGATTGCATTAGTGGGTCTGATAGAATGCTTTGCAGTATTTGTTCTGGCTCACTGCACTCTGAATTCAAACTGCACTGAGGTCAACTTTGCCTTCTATCCTTTCGGGATAGATAAAATAAAGTACCAGTCTAGGGCAGTGGACTGGCGGAATCATCAGAGCATGGTATTTCTTCCACTCTTTGTGTTCTTAATCCCTCACCTCATTTAGCACCACCTGGCCCTTGGGTGCCTTTAGTGGCGTCCACTCTGTTGCAAGCATTTGTGCAAGGTCTCCGGTCTGAGGATACCTTCCTCCCTTCCTCCCACCAGTCTCAGAGGCCCTAAAAAAAAAGTGTGATGGTCAGTCTTCCCTCCTGACTAACCAATAAAAAAATTCAAAAAAATTCATGCCTTTCCTTGATTTTGTATCTTATATAGCCTGCTTTTTCTAGTTGGGGTTTGCACATTTTTCTTATGATTTACACATACTGTAAAAAAGTACTGTTACTTTTTAGTCAATATTGCTTTGTATTTTTTCTGGTCAGTCTTGGGTTGTCAGTATCTTGGTTTATCACTTGGAATTATGCATAAATTAGGAGTTTGTATTAGTTAAATATACATGCATGTGTATGCAGTGTTCTTGTAGGGGATTTCTGTATGCTTTTCAGGTCAACCTATCTAGCCATGGTTCACGATTATCACTCAGCAGTTACCTGTGGTTCCAAGTAGTAATTTGTATACACTGTAGTCACATTGCACTGTGTAGTGGGGTGAAAAAAGTACAACAAAACACAAAAGACATCATCCACTACAGCCAAGGAAATCTCAGTTGTGGTAATTCTGCATGACTTCTGAGTAATTCAGCCCTGACTTCTGAGAGAAAGTGAGATTGCCTTTGTGAAATGGACTATCATTTTGTAAACTTTTTCTCACAGGTTTCTGAACAGGGTATTAGATTGCTTCTTTCTTTAAAGATTTGTAGTGATGGGGTAGTGACAAAGCAGCATGTGAAGATGATTACTGGCAATCAGACATAAATTTGCATGTGTGGAGGCATATGCCTGATGATTGCCCAGCTTTGAAGAAGAAACTATAGAGACATTCTGGCAGTCATAGATAGTTTCACAACTAGATGATCTTTGAAATTAAGGGAATACCACCAACAACAACAACGGAAGTTTTGATGGGAATGTCCCACTAATATTCCTTGTGTTGATATGTATTATGTAATCATTCATTCATTCCTTGTGTTGATATGTGTATGTATTCATTCATTCATTAACAGGGGTATGCTCTATATTTATCCCAGGGCAGTTTTTGCTAGTGATGGGATTGTATATTGTTTTAACAACACCATGTCACAATGGGAGATCGTACCTTGATGACATTTTTGAGCAGCTGCTGATCACATGTGTAATATCTTCCACAGAAATGTGACCTAATGAACATCTTTGGTCACATCTTCGGGTTTAAGGACTTTACTGTCTCTTTTGTTCATTAGGTATTTTGTAGCTATCTCTTGCTCTTGGATTGCAAGAGTATAACCTTCAAAATATGATGGGATATAACGGTCACGAGTCCAAGAGAGGCTACACTTCATGCTAATGTTAGCATCATCCTCAAGTTTACAGAAAACCTACCCATGCATAACATTTTATTGGTATGGAGAGTTTCTCTTCCAGGTCTTTGTTGAGGTATGCTAGTCCAGCAATTCTATGGTTGCATGGTAGGTCATCAGGAAGGAGGCACTTCTTGAGGAGTTCATTACTGACCCATAGGATGTTGTTTTCTTCACTTTTGAGCACTTGGCTGATGTAGTCATTTTTGCTGCTGTTGTTAAGCAGGTGCTGTCTGAGTGATAGCATACGACAATCAAAGGCTGATCTTAACCCTCTTCCCCCCTCTTTTCTTCTGAGATAGAGCCTGTCAATATCACTGTTTCTGTGAAAGCTCTCAGAAGATGTCAGGATCTTGCAGGTTTTAATATCTATGGAATGGATTTCCTCTATAGACCAGTCAAGTATCCCAAATGTTGGTACTACAAATGCATTGTGGGTTACTGTATTGTAAGAGGAAAGCTCCGACTGTATTTTTGTAAAGTCTGGTGTAATATTCTTTGGTCACTCTGTCTTTGCCAAGTTCAGTGACTTCAGTAACTGAGTGGGAAATAGAATCAAATGCCTTTCTGTAATCAAGCCATACTGTTACATGGTTTCTGTGGTGTTTCCTTACTTCAAACCACACATCTTTATATATCAAAAGTTGTTCAGTACATCACCACACTCCCTTCTTTCTACCTGCCTGCTCATCAGTTACAATATTGTTGAACTCACAATGGTCTTAGAGGAATTGGTTGTGATAGCTTGTGTAAAGTTGGTTCATAATGTTTACACAAACAATGGGCTTTTAGTTTTCTACCAAGTCAGTGCTTTCATTTTTGGCTACAAGATTGCCAATTTGGTATGTCAATCTGACCTTCCGTAGTTTTTTAAAATTATTAGTGACTTTCTATATAGAATGTCAATATCTTGTACCAGTAACCAACTATTAGGTCTATTCCTGGTGCCTTTCCAGGTATGTATGTATGTCACAATAAATGCACCCAGTACACTCTGTAAAGTGGTTGGTGTAAAGTGGTTGGTGTTAGAAAGGGCATCCAGCTGTAGAAACCAAGCCAATCGAAGCAGGTCGAAATCACCCGTCCAACCCATGCCAGCATGGAAAACGGATGTAAAACGAATGATGATGATGAATGATAATATATATATTTATGTGTGTGTGTGTGTATGTATGTGTCTGCACGTGTATTTACGTGTGTATGTAAGTGCACATGGGAGACGGATACTTTTACTTGAAACCTGGCCATCTTGCGTTGTTTTCTGTTTGCTGCTAGTTTAATGACTTCAAACATTTAGACAGTGGCTCATCTGTTGCACAAGTGTTTGTCAATATCAAATTTGATGTGCGAGTACTTTTTGCCTCCTTCTCCCCCCTCCTTTCCAGCGCAGATCAGGAATCGGGCTTTTTGAAACCACAGACAGACAGCAGACCTTTTGTTGCAGTGATTGGAGTATCATGCGCATCTACGGCAATGAAATACCACCACTTCCATAGTTTTATCACATGGACAGTGTCGTATAAGTGGGAGGAGTTGCATTTCTCTGGTTGCTCATGTGGCTGCCTCTCTGTTGGAGTGCCATCAGTGTCTGGGAGGGGGAG
The DNA here is from genome assembly GCA_027124095.1 of Muusoctopus leioderma. Taxonomy (NCBI): domain Eukaryota; kingdom Metazoa; phylum Mollusca; class Cephalopoda; order Octopoda; family Octopodidae; genus Muusoctopus; species Muusoctopus leioderma. The sequence goes on along the minus strand of JAOPJM010359237.1, from coordinate 4,996 downwards.
TCCTGGTCTTGTCATATGGATGTAGATCTTTGTTATCATGAGGGCCCCTGAGAGACATTACATCTTAAAAGGAGAGAGGAAGGGAATGCAAAAGGTGGTCATACTCGTTCAAGTGGACATCCATCATGTGTGAATTTACGTATACATGCATGCATAATAATACTATGTAATTATAATTTATGTGTATAATTAAATTTATTAATTCAGTGCTATTAATCTGAGATTCTTGCTGTGGGCAATAGTTAGGTAACATGCTTTTCATATGCTGGTATGTTTTTCAAAAGTACAGAAATCCTAAAGGACTATTTTGTCGCTGATAATTACATCATTTGAATTGCTGGACACAGGAATTTAGTGTTACACTTTATTGTGAGTTTTTACTTTTTGGTTCAGGATATTGTAAGTCTGTATTTGTATGGTTATAATGTTAACCACTTCAGTTAAGCAAAGATTCAACCTTTGCAAAAGTTTGTGTTTTGAAAGAATAAATAAACTGAACTACTAATATTGGTTACACTATTGAGTTTATGTATATCAATATAAATATGCATGTTTTTTGGTTTTTTTATGTCAGAAATAATTTGAAATTAAATTTTCAATTAGCAACACTGATGTGCAATGCAGACCGACCAGTAGAGGCTGTATTACTTAATTATCTTCTGTATAGATCAAAACATGCATTTTCATAATTTCATCAATAAAATTTTCCCAATACTACTTATATATAATATATAGATCTAAAAACTCCATCACTCTTCTTAATTATCTCTCTCTCTATATATATATATATATAGGCTCCCTAGAGTCACCAAGAGGTTAAAAATCTAATAACATTTATGTTTATTAATTATTTAAGATTAATTTAATTAAAGGTTATTAAAATTTCAATTTCAAATCCTTTAGTGACTTTTGGAACACTGCATGTGTATGTAGTAAATATATATATTATATATGGAGAGAGAGAGAGAGAAGGGGGGGATAGAGTGATAGATAGATATGAACTTTTTGAGTATTTATACTAATTTTTATTTTATTACTATCATTTTCACTTTTTTTTCATAATCTGACTAGTTTGGCTAAATAATTTATCCTTCGGACTTATTATAAACACAGTAATATATTCTTTTTATGATCCATTCTGCCATGTTTCATGAAGGATGTCTATTGTAACCATGCATAGCAAGGCCTTGGGTGACCATTCTTACTATATTGTTGATCAAGTCTTGATCACAAGAGACAAACACTGAGGAAAATAAACTTCTATACAGGGCTCATAAGTTCCAATCAGTACCCATGTATTTGGTAGTTACTCTTTTCATGTGTAGGTGACTACAGAAACTTAACCCTTTTGGTACAACCCGCCTGAAACTGCCCCTTGTTCTATGATAAAAAAAACATTTGTTTTAAAGTATTCATCTTTAAATTTAAACCTTCCATTATAATTTTATGTAAGAAGTTTTTGTTATGTTCCAAACACCAACTTGATCATTTTGTTACCATATTTATAATGAAATATACTGATTTTCAATTAATTTTGAAATAATCAAGAATTTGGAGGAATTTAGTAAAATAATAAATTTTCTCATTATTGAGATGGTGTCTGGAATATAACTAAACAAAAACTTCTTACATAAAATTATAATGGACGTTTTAAATTTGAATATAAACACCTTAAAACAAATGATTTTTTTTATCATAGAAACAGGGGCGGTTTCAGGCAGGTTAGTATCAAAAGGGTTAATAGTGACAAAGTTAGTTATTTTACTAAATCACTTGAAATTCTTGATTATTTTCAAAATTAATTGAAAATCATAGGCAGTGTAATTCATTAGAAATATGGTAATGAAAGGGTTATTCCAGTGTAGTCTAGGTCTCAGTGTCATACAGGATACATTTAAAATGCATATAGCTTGATTTTGTGTTTTATTAACAGATAATGTTTCATCTCTATGTGTAGTTTTCTGAAGGTAATGCTACCTTGCCTGTATGCATATCTATCTCTGCTTCTAGGTTCTATCTTTGAGATAGTGTCTACAGAGTAATTGATATACATCAAATCAATATTACTTTGATTTCTCGCACCAAGTAAATATGAACATTCTGGCCTAGAATAACTGCCTTACTAGGCTTATAAAAATTTTGTGGAGGTGGAGGTAAAAGAGCTGCACAATGCTTGGAGTTCGTTCCTAGAGTGCAGCACTTATGCTAAATTATTACTATCTAAAGAAGCTTCTTGTCAAGAACTTTAGAAACTTCCCTGTTTTGAGATGTGTACTATCACTGAAAATGTGAAACAGCATGCTAGATATATTTGTGAAAATGGTATGCAACAAGTCTGTGAGCTTGAACACAACCCTGGAACTGTTAATATATTATGACATAAGACTATGCAACTGACTGAGACTTACGTTTTATATTCTTGTGCAGGAGCGTAAGGTTACTAAGAATAGTATGGTGAAGCCAAGGCATGTATGTAGCATATTCATTTGTGGCTAACCTTGGTAAAATTGAATGCTATGAACACTTTATAGCACTTTTGCAGCTGATTTAAGATCATGTCTAATGTAAATGATCTGCAGCAGAAATCGCATTGAGTTTCTGGCAGTATTCTGGAATATAAAATTTGGGCAAGCATCTTCTCCAAGTTGAACATGGATATTCTTCTATAATTAGCTCAATTTCACCTTGTTTGATAAAGTGTAACAATATTACCATTAATAAAGTGTAGTGATATTAGCATTCTCGAGATACTTAAGAATCACCATCAATTGCCAGCATGTCTGGAGGTTAGGATTGATGTTTTGCAGAAGCTTACTGCTATTTCTTCTCAGTATTTTTACTGTGATGCTATGTCATTCTGAGGACTTGTTCTTGAGATGGCATATGGTGTAGTACATCTTCTTTGCTTAGGCCTTATAATACTCTGAGCTTTGACAGAATAAGTCATGATGTTAGGTCAAGTATGCAAGTCAGACAACTGTTTACATGGCTGAAGATAGTAATCTAGTCATAATCTGACTGTAGTGTCACTTAATAACAATGTGAAACTGTTCTCTCTTATGTAGTTGTTGCCAATATGTGTCATGTCTCACTGACAGTAACCATGGAATCACCAAAATTGCTGAGTTTGGAATCAACTTGCTTATTTTCCAAGTACTATTCTATCAAAGTCACACATAATACTGGAAAAGTAAACATTCTAACAGTGATTATCCCACTTCATTCCATAAGTCATATTTATCTTGCTGAATTCTTATATTTCTGTACTAGATATACAGTTTTACATAACACAGTGTTGGGAGCAACTGAACAAGAATGATTTTGTGCATATAATCAATATTTATTTATTGAGCCTTATCAATGACTGAATCAAAAGGAGTTGCCTTGCCATGGCTCTGAGAATGTTAGTTGACTTAGTAGCTAGAAAGAGTTGAACTACCATTTTGCTGTACAAGGCCATTATTGACTTGTAAGGTCTTCTGTTAGAGTTTGAGATTGTGCAAAAAGAATGCTATTTTCTCATAGTGAGCAGCTGCATTATAGTACTAGACAATCAATCCACCAAGCCTTTTGCTAACATAATGTACACCATGATACAATGTAATATATTTGAACTTGAATGTGTTATTCTTAAAATTGATTTACACTGATAAGAATTTCTATAGAAATATTGACTTCTATGATATTTGTTTTGTAGTTATTTTCTTTAAAGCAGATATAGTAATTTTATCTCTGGTCACAACTGAAGAATCTACAAAATAAAACAAAAAGATCGGATAAATATCACTGTTTTAGTTTTAACTAAAGCTGCACTGTGCTGATTGTATTGTTTTGACATGCTAATAACAATCATGATCTACATACCAAAGACTGGCTTGTTAGCTGTAGTAGATAATTAACTCTTAACATCCTGTAGCACATGGTACCACCTCGTCAAATTAACATGAATCATTGAACTATATAGATATATGGTGTAAGTGAACCATTTTTGTGTGAAAACACGTCAAGCACCTGTGTTTCTTACCTATAAATTTCATAATAAATAGGCAGCAAAAACCCATTTTAGGCATTTTCTGCTCAATCATTACAGGACTTAGAAAATTTTCAACAGGATGTTAAGAGTTAAAGGACATCAGTGCTGAATGTGGCACTTGCGATATAGCTTAGTGGCTAGGGTTTGAGAAAGTAGAATCTTTGGGAAACTGCTAATTCTGTTGGTAAGAAAGGGCTTCTCTCTTTATACGAAAAGCAAACTATATAATGCATGTATAAGAAGTGTGATACTGTGAAACATTAAAACATGAGCTGCAATAGAGCTGGATGAGAATGATATGGATGCATGATATCAACTTATGAGAAATATTGAGTACAAGGGAGTTACAAACACAATTAGGTATCAAAGATATATATGGTCAATATGTGCAGAAAAGATGGTATAGACATGCAATACAAATGTTGGTGGGAAAGCACTGGATATTGTTGTTCTTGTTGTTTAGCCACTGGTTAGCTCTGATTGAACAGATCTATGATGAAAAGTTTTCTAGCTGTGGCCAACCCATCTCTTTGTATATCTAAAACTACATTGTCCAATGTGTTCTTCCATTTTTAAGATGGTAAGGTGTGATTTGAGGGAGATTTGGCTACTTTTTCTAGCAAGTTGAGTGGCTATGCAAAGATTCTCTCAAGTTGATGATGGAAGGTATTTGTAGTAAGAGTAAAACCAAGCAAGACTAGAAAGAAAAAGTTAACAGATTTTAAAATGTTGGGGCTTACAGATGAAATGATGCAGGATTGTGGTACATTGAGAGATACTATATATCAGAAGTCTTCAACCTATGTTAGCAAGTTTCAACAATAATTCTTGTTGTGATTTAATGTATCAGCTTCATGTATTACACTAGGGAACAATTTTGAATATCATTTCTGTTGAGTTCGATTTTTCATCTGATTTAGACTACAATTGGCATGCTGATTTCAAAACTACAGTCAGTTTTCT
>JAOPJM010358717.1:0-11608 GCA_027124095.1 Muusoctopus leioderma | reverse complement strand
TGATGATGATGATGATGATGATGATGATGATGACGATGACGACGACGACGACGACGACGACGACGACGACGACGACGGTGGTGGTGGTGATGATGATGATGATGTATTGAATTTTATATACATATGAGTGGCGAGATATCATGAGTAAAGCAATTTAATCTTATTTCATTTTTATTTGTGTTTGATGGTAAACAAAATGATTTAGTTCTATGGAGATGTTTGGTCAGTTACAAGTTATCACCCAAGCTTTCTTCTAAGTTTTCCGGTGATGACAGGGTAGCTTTATGGACTTACTTAACGTTTAACATATCAGCAAGGACTGCTGTAATTACAGTCTTTCCACTTCTGGCTTCTCTGCTGATCGGTCATCTTTAATGACGAATCCAGATCTGGTCCGGGGTGTATAAAATACCCATATTGATTTTGGATATATGCACCATGTGCAGTGTTTCAGGGAGTGAGAAATTTAAAACATGAGCGTCCTTGCTCAGTGTAAACAGGTTGGGATAGTAAGCCTCCTAGTCAAAGCGCAGTTCAGATGAGTTAGCTACATAGTGTAATAAAGCAACTTGTGAATACTCGAGAAAGACCTGTATGAGGAAATACCAGATGTCACATGCATGATGGTTAGAGCCATGTTCTGCCGTGAGGACAAAACTAAAGGAGAACCTAAATTACATAGAAGAAACCTAAAGGAATGCCAAGTTGTGGAATTCATTTCCTATAAGCCAGGATTCCTGGAGACATATATGTATCACTAGACTCGTGGAGTTGTTGTTTAGTGAAAAGGCCAGCTCTGACCAAGCAGAACTATGATGAAAGACATTCCTTTCCTATACATCCCTTATCGAAAATTTTACTTTAATTATTTAACGTAAAGATTAAATTAATAACTAATCACTTCGGATAATACATAAATACTGTCATTATCGAAATGTGAACATAAACTAAAAGCAAGAAATACTTCTGCTCTTTAAATACTTTAATTATTCAATGTGAAGATGAAATTGATAAATAATCGATAATGATGAAGTCATGGAGTTGGATACTACTGTGAAATATGGATTAAAATATTGTCAAGGCATCACCAGCAGTTCGACCAAAATTTTTTTCGATTATGTCGTTTATATCCTTCCGTACTGAAGGTTAACTGCAGTAATTCGACGGGGCCAATGTTATCCTGTAGTGCCAAAAGAAATGTCTACTAGGGAAAGATTTGAAGAATTAAGCCCTGAATTAGATATTATTAGCAAGTAATTCAGCTCTTTACCGTTTACACTAACTCAGAGAAATTTTATATTTTCGAAATATCAATTTATATCTCAAAAATTACTTTGTGAAACTTTTTTTCTTTCTAGTTTGTAGATAAATCAACATCGCAGATAATTAATCTTTTGTTTAATTAAAACATAAAGAACAGTAACAATTAAATGAAATTACAAACAGTAAATAATTTATTATTTATCATCTTTAAATGATTAACATATTTACGAGGAAAGATAAAAAGATAAGAAATAAATTATTTGCGTTCAGCGCGACCAACATTTACTCCGTAATTATCAATTGACTTCCGGTAAAACCGGTGCTCTGTGAAGTGAACACTTGTCTGTAAGTAAAGATTTCTTTCTAAAACAGGTTTATAAGTCTTATTTTCACTTTCTATCATTAACAACCAATATTGGTCGTATATATAAACTGTTGTTTGTAAATATATATATCGTAATACGTAGGATTTATTTAAAATGTAAGTTAAAACATCAATTCTACCGGCTTCTCGAAGTAAATGTCCTGTCGTGTTTTGTAAATCTTCGATCACATTTCCGTTTTACATTATTATTTCACCGCATTTTATAATTAACTTTTTAATTAAAATCTATTCTAGAACTTTGAATATTTTGGAAATGTCAAAATAATTATTTGATTAGAGTCAGCAATGTTTTAAAATATGATTTCGTGTTGTTTGAAATATATTTAGAAGAACAAGTATCACGTCCGTGTATTCTGTTGAATTGTGGAAGGTTTCAGAAATTATACTGGAGAGATACTTATTTGTTGAAAGATTGTTTCTAAACCTTTTATTTAGATAACCTCAGTTTAAAATACGAAATATATCGTATATATGTGTGTAAAAACATTTAAAAACTCACTCGTTAAGAAGGAACAAAAATCAGTTTAATTTGTTGTATCAAATCCAGATGGTATTGTAGCGAATTATGTTTATTCCTATTAAAGTATCATTTAAATCCCGACACTAATAGGAAAAACTGCACATTACGGGAGGCCTTTACGTAGTCTCTCGACTTGCTAGAAATAGCTGCTAAATTTGCCTCCACCGTCTTAAAAAAAACGGAAAAGCACACATTAGTCCTAAGTATTCCGTCCCCAAAAGATGGGTTGGTCATAGCTTTGATCCTAGGTCTGCTCTGATCAGGGTTAACCTGGATCTAAACATCAACAACCACTAACTACACTGCAAGTTGATGCAGTTCTAATAATTATTGTTCTGAATGGTATCAACAGTTTGATCTTTCACGGTTTATCAAGGACTTTCACTGTCTATCGTTGTTGGTCGTATATTATATATATAAACTGTTGTTTGTAAACATATGATATTGTAATGGATATAATTTATCAGAATTATAAGTTATATCATCAATTCTACCGGCTTCTCGAAGTAAATGTCCTGTCATGTTTTGTAAATCTTCAATCACAGTTTCGTTTTACGTTATGATTTCACTGCATTTTTTAATTAACTTTTAACGTCATGGACAGATTTAATAGAACTGCAGAATTTAATGGAACGGCCAAATTAACCACATTTCTTCCTATATGCAGGACAGGACCTAGAAGGACGTGAAGATACATAACTGTTACATAACTGTTGCTATTTTCAACCTGGTTTCACTCAGTTACTTGTTTACTAAACTTTCCTTGACAAGAGTCCTTGCTAGCTGTGGAAAATACTTCCGTGTTAGAAATCCAAGAGCAAATGCTCACTCTGGCTTGGTCATATGATCCCCTGTAGTATTTTTTTTTTTTACTGTTTAGCCTGAAGGGAAGGCAGTGTCCATCACCCTTTTTTCAGGGCCTCCGAGACTGGTGGGAGGGAGGGAGGAAGGTATTCTCAGACCGGAGACCTGGCCCGAATGCTTGGACCATAATGGACTCTGCTAAAGGCACCCAAAGGCCAGGTGGTGGTGGTTGTGTTAAACAGGGCGATGGATTAAGTCTACCACCCAAGTAATGTTTCTAACAAGTCAACATCATCAGTTTCTCTAACTACTACTACTATTGCTATTAATCCATTAGAAAATTACTGCATTAGTTCAAATCTCATCTTTGTCACCACATTAGCCCCACCCCCTCTCCCAAGCCTATACTGGGATGCACTTTACCAATGATGAGTCCAGAAGAACAGCAACTGCCTTGCTCTGACCTAGTCCATTCTACCAACTCTGCTGTGACCACCACTACAAGGTAGTCAATACATTTACAATAGGTCTGTATATTCAGGGTTGACTTGGAGCTACGCAACTACAACAACAACAGGGATACAAAAACAGACTGGACAGTAGAAAAAAAAGCAACATACCAAGATTGCCACACTGCATCATCATCATCATCATCATCATCGTTTTACGTCCACTTTCCATGCTGGCATGGGTTGGACGGGTGATTTTGGTCCGCGCTGCTTCCTCATTGGAGTCACCACTCTCCAAGACAGGGTCAGCGGCCCACGTCTTGCTCGTGTTATCCCATTTGATAAACCACTGCATGTTATAGTGCACACTACAGCTCTTTACTTGTTAGTCATGGTATATATGGAGCAATGGATCTGTAGATTGCACCTAGTCGTTATCTGACTAATTACGTGTCATAGATCTGCTTAATCAGGACTAACATGAGGCTAAAAACTACCAAAACAAATATTGGTTATTCTTGGAATTGGGCACAAGGCCCTATATTTTTAGTGGGTGGCGTATGGTAAGCTGTTTACATCATGCCTTTCCTAATGGTATTCACAGTGTAAGTGAATTGAGGTTGTTTCTACCAAGGATTAAATGTGAGTCAAATATTGAAATTGGGGTGGTTTACTTGTTGCTCTGTGTTTCTCACCGCAGAAAAACAAATATTTAGCTACAGTGCACCCAGTGCCCTCTGTAAAGTGTTTGGTGATCGTTCGGAGACAACACAGTGTCGAGAGGGCTCTATAGTCATGTCTTGGACATGACAACCTCTCTAGTGTTGGTGCTACCATAAACGCACCCAGTACACTCTGTAAAGTGATTGGTGATCGTTTGGAGACAACACAGGGTTGAGAGGGCTCTATAGTCATGTCTTGGACATGACAACCTCTCTAGTGTTGGTGCTACAATAAACGCACCCAGTACACTCTGTAAAGTGATTGGTGATAGGAAGGGTATCCAGCTGTAGAAACCAAGCCAAACGAAACATGTGTAAAGCATGCTCCCCCGGCCTGTCTGGGAGAGTAGTGACTCCATTCACAATCAACGCGGACCGAAATCACCCGTCCAACCCATGCGAGTATGGAAAACGGACATAAAATGATAAGGATGATGATGATGAGTGATTTAAAACCAAATTGTTATTATTTTTTTTAATGTCAGCTTTCTTCTTCTGTTATTTCAGTCTATCAATGTGTTTCCATAATGTCCCTGTATGATGGAATTGACAACAAAGAAGGTGGAGATACTGCTGCAGATGTTGTCTGTAAGTTGATTGTTATTTCAATAGAGATAAATGTGGTGTAATTACACAGGTGGCTAATTGGCAGAGTCGTTAGAGTGTTGGTTAGAATGCTTTGCTGTATTCGATCCGGCTCTCTGCGCTCTGAGTTCAAATCCTGCTGAGGTCAACTTTGCCTTTCATCCCTTTGGAGTTGATAAAGTACCAGTCTAGTACTGGGGTAGATTCTTCTCTCTCTTTCTCTCTGGGAGAAATCGGGTGTGGTCAGGCCTGGACTGGCGGAATTGTTAGAGTGTCGGACAAGATGCCTCGTGGTATTTATTCTGGATCTTTACGTTCTGAGTTCAAATCCCGCTGTGGCCTACTTGGGTGGTAGACTTAATCCATCAGTTGGTTTAACACCACCACTTGGCCCTTGCATGCCTTTAGCAGAGTCCACTCTGTTGCAAGCATTCAGGCTAGGTCTCCGGTCTGAGGATACATTCCCGCCACTGGTCTCAGAAGCCCTAAAAAATGGGTGATAGGCACTGCTTTCCCTCCAGACTTAGCAGTAAAAATAATAAGAATAATAAAAAAACATGAGTTGCCCTCAAATTATATATATTATATTGCTAAATGATGTATAATAGAAATATTTTTTTTTATAAATAAATTGAGGTCTACAGTTTATACTTTAACTCTTAAAATCCTGTTGAAAATTTTCTAAGTCCTGTAATGATTGAGCAGAAAATGTCTAGAAATGGGCTTTTTGCGGCTTAATTATTATGAAATTTACAGGTAAGAAACCCAGGTGCTTCAGGTGTTTCATACAAAAATAGTTCACTTTCACCATATATAATATATATATATATATAGTTCAATTATTCATGTCAATTTGATGACGTGGTATCGTGTGGAACTCGATCTTACTAGATGTTAAGAGTTAACTCTTAACATCCTGTAAAAACATTTTCTAAGTCCTGTAATGATTGAGCAGAAATTCCTTAAAAACGAGTTTTTTGCAGGTCATTTATTATGGAATTTACAGGTAAGAAACACAGGTGCTTGGGGAATTTTCAGACAAAAAATATTTCACTTTCACCGTATATATAATTCATATCAATTTGATGATGCGGTGTCGTGTGGAACCGGCAGGTCTTACAGGATGTTAAGAGTTAAAGTCTTCATTTGGTGCTCTCTCAAGTAATATATCTTTAACTCTCAACATCCCGTAGGACACAGTTCCACATGGTACCACATCATCAAATTGATATGACTCATTGAACAATATATATATATAGTAAAAAGTGAACTATTTTTGTGTGTAAACACCTCAAGCACCTGTGTTTGTTACCTGTGAATTTCATAATAAGCTGCAAAAAACCCATTTTTAGGCATTTTCTGCTCAATAATTAGAGGACTTGGAAAATTTTCAACAGGCTCTTGAGAATTAAATATGTTTTTTTCTCTTTGTTTTGCAGCTGGTTGGTCTTCTGCCTACAAACTGTTACATTCTCAATTACAAGCCAAGAAAGTAGCCTCACTTCAGAACAAGGTTTGGGCATTATTTCTGTTTAGTTCACTTCTATACTTATTATTAGTCTTCTTACTTATTTAGCTACTCTTGTCTTTATGTATATATTTACTCCTGAATGAGCCTTCTGTAAAATATACTAACACCTATATGCTAACACCTCAAAGGATTGAACTCACGCTCAACAGCTTAATTAGCACACTTAACACTTAACTAGTGCTTGTCCAAATAAAACCAGTATTTAGAACTATAATATGAGGAATTATAGTTCTACATACTGGTTTTATTCGGACTAATGTCTTCATCCTGGTTGCTATGATCACTCGCAATGCTTCACCCGATTGTACCCTCCGATCTTCTGCAGGTGCCTGTGTTCTTCAGTGATGTTACACTATTCAAAGGATTGAACTCACGCTCAACAGGTTAACTAGCACATTTGACACTTAACCAGTGCTTATATTAACTGTGCTATTGTCCCATGGGACAATAATTAGGCATTGGAAATTAGGAGCTTTAAACCAGGTGGAATTAGTTTCAAATCTCTGCAGCTGGCTAGAGGGTAGAATCGGCTGAAACGTTTTGAGTGATTATAGCAACCAGCATGGGGACACTAGTCCGAATAAAACCAGTGTGTTGTAACTATAATTCCTCGTCTTAGGAATTTAGACACAAAAATTAATAAAAAAATTTATCAGAAAATGTTGTTATATTTTTTATCTTTTTCCTTTTCTTGTTCACAGCGTCAAAAACAAACACCAATAATGGCACCTGTCGTGGACTTAAAGAGACACGCTGACCTTACTGATCAGCCGTTACACTTTAACCAACAGACTGGTCGTGTATGTATTATTTTGTAAATAAAAACCAAATGAAGAAACACTGAACCAATAATTATTATTGGGTTTCCACTGATTGTGTATCAATTAAATGTGGAACTTTTTTTAAAATTCCTTTATTTATTGTTGTTTTTTTGTTTTTTTGGACTTAAAGAGACATGCTGACCTTACTGATCAGCCGTTACACTTTAACCAACAGACTGGTCACGTATGTATTATTTTGTAAATAAAAACCAAATGAAGAAACACTGAACCAATAATTATTATTGGTTTTCCACTGATTGTGTATCAATTAAATGTGGAACTTTTTTTTAAATTCCTTTAATTATTTATTGTTGTTTTTTTTTTGTTTGTTTGTTTACTACTGGTGTTAGTAATTAATTAAAGATCAAACGAATACTAAAGCCACTAATTCCAGTATCATTATACTGTCTAGCTATCTTGATCTTGCACTAAATTACACATGTACTTCTACACACATTTCACACACATGCACACTAAGTTACAATGACCATGTCCTATATTACTCATTGTTAGAAGATTTCTCACTGCAGTTTATATTGTACACTATTATTTAGTTCACTGCATAGTTTGATCTACGTACCGTCAAAACTATTTAGATGTACCATGGTAAATAGTGTCTAACATACAGGTCACTTGAAGTTATAATATCACTGCAGTTTATATTCATCATCATCATCATTTTATGTTTGCTTTCCATACTGGCATGGGTTGGACGGGTGATTTCGGCCAACATCAATTCCAATTGGAGTCAACACTCTCCTAGACAGGTCGGAGGATCACGTCTTATTTATGTTTTTCATTTGGCTTGGTTTCTATGGCTGGATGCTCTTCCTATCACCAAACACTTTACAGTGTGCTGGGTGCATTTTTTGTGGCACCAACTCTAGAGAGGTTGTCATGTCCAAGACATGACCAAAGAGCCCTCTCCACACTGTTGTCTTTGATCAATCGCCCAAACACTTTACAGCCAGCGTATATATATATATATATATCATCATCATCGTCATTTTTACGTCCGTTTATGAGTTGGATGGAGATTTCTTGAGGCAGCATTTTACGGTCGGATGCTCTTCCTGTCACCAACCATACTGATTTAGTATGGGAAATATAAGTGTATAAATGTTGTTTGCATGTGGATTCACATTTTACAGAAACGTTCTTTAGAGATTTCTTACCAGTTGTCCAAGAATGTTTTCTCAATGTTTTCGTTTCAGATGACGACCAAGTTCATATCTATCATCGTCATTTGGTTATTGGAGATATAAACAAATGTCACCAGTCGATTTCAGCGATGACCAGCACACATGCATGCACAAACACATACATATATATATATATATACAACAGGCTTCTTAGTGTCTGTCTACCAATTCCACTCACAAGGCATTGGTCAGCCCGAGGCTATAGTAGAAGACACTTGCCCATGGTGCCACGCAGTGGGACTGAACCCGAAACCACGTGGTTGCTAAGTGAATCTTTTAACCACAGTCATGCCTGCGCCTGTATAAATATATTTTGTTTGCATTTGTATTAGATTTTCATCTTTAAAAACTTGAAACAACATTTCAAATTTTCAGAAAGTGAAACGGTACAATATTTACATTATTGAATAAGCATTACTTTCATTATTTTGCTTGGATATTCTGCAATAGAGCCCAAAAGATATTTTAGCAAGAAGTCTTACCGATTTATTGTGTTTTGTCTTGTCCAAACAACTTTTCAGATCGGCGGAACTGCTTTCTCTTAATTTTTGAATCGTTATAAAACCTGATCGTTTCGAGTTCTTTGTCTGTGGTTGTATAATCCTGCTGTTGTTGTTGCCACCAGTGGTGCTCAACTCACCTTTAGCTGCATGCAAATTCTGCATGGAGGATGTTGTCATCTCCAACCCATTACTAAACGTTACTTTCCCTTGACGGCTGCTCCCATTTCGGATTTTTTTGTGTATTGCTGTGTGTAGTTTCTCATCTCCAAGATAGTGAACAAGCATTAGTGTTCTCCTGTCGTCTTTTGCATCCGCCAAGCGATAGATGTGGCGCCTGAATCCATTGAGGCAGTCGCTTTTCCTGCTACCATTTCTGTCTTTAAGACTGAAGTAAGTCTTCATAATAGCATTGCGCTTTTGACTTTTCGAATGGAAGTTGTTTCCCCTGTTAACCCACCAGTAATTGTCTTTCACTCTTCTGTCATGAGGACCGGATTTGTAAAGAAAAACATCACCACCCTTAGGGAACAACGGTGGGGACAGAGTGATTTTTGCTGGATCGGGGTGACGAAGGATTGCTTCTACTTCAACAAGAAGGAAATCATCGTGTTTGTTTTCTTGATACGTTAAGTTTTGGTGGGTTTCTTTAGCTAAAATCTGAGGCATTTTGATGGGTTTTGTTTTATTTCATTTCATTTCAATCCTTTCTCCTTAATCTTGTTTGATATAAATCTAAAAGAAAGAAATTGATATTTATTAATTTTGAGTGATAAATGAATATTTTAAATTTAAAAAAACGTTTTTTTTCTTCTTTTCAACTGAATACTACAGTATGAAAGTGGAATTTGTATTACTTCAATCTGAATGTGAATTACTATGAACCTCTTCAGAAAAGGATGGATTCTAAATATCATAACATTCCATATTTGGCAGCCAAAATGGCCTGAAGTATTAAAAATGGTAGGACCACTGGAATTTACTAGTCGATGAAGGGCCTCTATGTAGTTACTCGACCTGCTGGATATAGCAACCAAGTTTCCCACAAACCACACCTTACTACCTTAAATGAAAGACATTGGATAAGATAGATAAGATGGGATGATCACGACTGGAACGCCTTTGTGCAGGCCTTAAGAATCAACGTGTAGAAAGTTTTTTTTCTTTCGATTACTCGAAAATGGGCAAAAATACTTGGGAATAACAAATGGCCATAATACCGAGGGATATTTTTTTAAACAGGATATCTCCCACTAATATGGTTTAGAAAAACATACTAAGTTCTGAAATGGTGTTACTGTTGGAATCAAACTGCCTATACATGCATTCATCTAAGTAAGACCACTTCGTTTCTTTTAAATTATCAACATGAAATTTGAAGGCATGGTTAAAAAAATAAAGGAGTTACATTATGGTTAAGAAGTTCGCTTTGTAATCACGTGATCTATCCCACTGCGTGGCACCTACCACATCCTCGAGTTGACCAATGCCTTGTGAGCAAAATTGATAGATGGAAACTGAATGGAAGCCTGTCATGTGTATAGATATATATGTGCATGTGCTTATTGCCGTTTATCACGTAGGCAGTTTGTGACATTAGTTCACGTTCTACATAAACACCATGTCCAGCTATTTGGTGGTTGAGAAACAGTGGTATAATTCCAATACTTTAAAAAATGAGTATGGTTGGTGTCGGGAAGGGCATCCAACCATAAAATACTACCTATAAAAAAAATCCCATGACACATGTGACTTTGTGCACTTTTTTTACCATGATGTCTAAGCGATCATCTTACACAAGCGTAGAAAAATTGAAATTAGTCTTAATGGGAACCAAGCAGCTGGTTGTCACTTTGGATCTTCTGAGTGCAGTATCCGACCCTGGCGCAAATACAAGTCCAAACTTCAATTCATACTGAAGTCGAAGAAGGCAGATAGGGGGAAATCAGTATTTCCGAAGTTGTGAGAAGAGCTGATCAAGTGGCTGAAGGAACGCAGAATGACCAGCATTGGAATCGGCACACCTGGCATGTGTCTCAAGGCACTGGAAATTACAAACAAGATGGGAACTTCATGGCCAGTGTTGGGTGGTGTCAGCGCTTCATAGATAGACATAATTTATCAGTTCATCGCCAGACTCACATAGCACAGAAATTGCCTGGTGTTTCAGCGTTTCCTGATGGGATGCCACGGAGTACGACCCGTCAGATTGGAAATGCTTAGCTTTGACCTCCTACGCACAGATAATGGATTTCAAGGGCCAGAAGAAGACAGTCAACATCAAGACCACTTGTAATGAAGACAACCTATTCATGCTGATGTTAGCTTTCATTGGTGATGGATAAAAGCTGCCCCGCCATATGTTGTTTGTAAGAGGGAGACATTCCGGAAAGGAATAGAAGTGTGTGTCCACGAGAAGGGTTGGTTTGACACAGGAATAATGTGTGACTGGTTCAAAATGGTGTGGCCTGCTGAAACATCCATCCTTACTCATCCTCGACGCATTCAGATGCCATCGAGAGATTGATGTGAAACGGCAACTGGAATCGATGAAAATCAATCTTGCCATCATTCCTGGTAGGATGACCAGTATTCTTCAACCACTGGACGTCAGCATCAATAATGTATATATGGCAAACACTTTAAAGTACCTTAACTATGGAACAAAATCAAAGGCATAATCTTATCTAAAATATTATTCTGCTACGCTACAATTACGTTGGTAAAAAATTAACAAATCTTAAACGCTTTTAGCGGGGGTGAAGTATCGATTGGTTGTTTAACGCCAACCAATATCGATATATTGTTTATCGGCTATCGCCCCGC
>JAOPJM010358404.1:0-11610 GCA_027124095.1 Muusoctopus leioderma | reverse complement strand
GAAACCAAGCCAAACGAAACGTGTGAGGCATGGTCCCCCAACCCGTCTAGGAGAGTGGTGACTCCATTCACAATCGATGCGGGCCGAAATCACTTGTCTAACCCATGCTAGCATGGAAAGCAGACGTTAAATGATGATGATAAGGTGAAATAGCAGTCATTAAAGCATTGGATAGAATGCCTTGTGGTATTTATTCCGACTCTCTGTGCTCCGAGTTCAAATCCGACCGAGGTCAACTTTGCCTTTCATCCTTTCGGGGTTGATAAATAAAATACAAGTCCAGGGCAGTGGATTGGTGAAATTGTTAGTGCAGCAACTGTTCCAGCTCTTCACATTTTGACGGTATCGCCTATCGGTCTTGCCTTTCCCTTGGACAACATCAGTGGTGTGGAGAGAGGAGACTTACATGTATGGGCAGCAGCTAGTCTTCCAAAAAACCTTGCCCAAGCCTGCACCTTGGAGAAGAACTTTCTAGGTGCAGATACTCAGACTGTCTATAACAGATGACAAAGGTCATTAATATATATATATATATATATATATATACATTTATATATTATATATGTGTCTGTGTTTATGCTTATAGCAGTCTAAAAACTGGTGTTGTTTATGTTGTGTCCCATTATGTCCCATGACAGTGGTTTAGATGGATAACATAATTACTAGACTGAAATGAGTATTGAGGTTGATATGATCAGCTGAATGCTTGAAGGCAGTGTCCCACCATGGCTACAGTCCAATGAGTAAAACCAGTGAAAGACTTAAAAAACGAATAAAAGAATTAGTCTGATAAAACCAGTATCAACTTTTTAAGCTACTAATATCTGCTTACCATTTTGTCATTCAACGTTTAAAGCACGTCTACTAACCAACTATCTTGATGAGGAAAAATCCTCTTAAAAGTGAATAATTTCATTTATCAGCAACCAGGTATGGCTTTTGCACAAAGTGTTTCTGAATGCAGTAGAGATGTTACAAGTTGATTATTGAAGCAAACACCATCATAAACCAATCCATAAAGTACTTGTAGGATGCTGACTACATTGACAAAGTGAAATGAAAATGATTATGAGATTGATCTAGGAAGCATTCTGCTTTACACAGTTTGTGTACAGTCACAAAGTAGTAGTGTTAAAACATGTTTATTTTCATTTTATTAATTCTCTGGTGTTTTTTTTTCTTTTTCTTAAGTAAAATACAACCAAGGAACATTTGGCTCTTGCTCCATTTTCTCAGTTACCTTTCATTAACCTGATTTAAACCAACAGTATCAAATCTATTTGGTTTTCCTGCCCAAACTAGCAATGTCTTACCCTCGAACAGTATTTGGATACGTGAATGTATTTAAACTATCTATAAATGGTCCATGTAAGTAAATCTGGAGTAAATCTTTAAAATTTCTTTGTTACCATATATATGTCAAAGGATGGGGTACTGTATATATAGCTGCAAAAGGTTTCTTGGATAGAAACTGAATAATTACAACTGGCTTACCTTCTTTGTTAGTAAGCCATGACTCCAGATTCTCTCAAGGAGATCACAGAGACTGGCAATTAGAGTATTTTCTTCAACTCCTGTGATGTTTACTTCTCCATGTCCAAGCTCTACTGCTTCCTGGCCCATCTTTTCTACCAACATTCGTTTTGTCTGATGAGAAAAAGAAATTTTAAAAAAAGGAAAAAATCAAGAATATAGAAATAAGAATAAATGTAATATACCTCAAAAGAGCAAAATAATTCTAAGAAAGATTTATTTAAATTATAATTGTTTATCACTTTGTTTTACTATATTAGAAAAGAAAAAGTTGAACTCATGGCCATGAAAGGAAGAATATAATTAGTTTGGTAGACTTTATTACCAAAGTATACATAGTTGTTGAAATGAAATATCACAAAATAGATTATTTACAAATAATTAAAAAATTTCTGAATAAAAAACTTTATAGTAATTAGAATGAACAACTTAATATAATTCTCATTTCCCCAAGTTTTCTTATATATTAAGTAATCTTGAGACAATTTCAAATTTCATCCTTTATTTTTGATAATAAAAAAAAAGTTCTGAGATGCTAGAGGTGGCAAAATATTTAGTAAAAGAATTTACACTGATTTTCTCAGTTAGGTTGTTAATTAAAATAACTTCATTTTGAAATTCTATAACTGGAGAGAAACATCAATCAAATGAGGTCACCTTTAACACTAAAAACTTTGGATAGGTGAGTGGGTAATGTTTTTATTTTTAAACCAGGATGTATTTAATTTATATTTTCAGTGTCACTGAGGATATTAGTAAATGAATTATTTCTTTTTATAGTTTACATGGCACATATATGGTAAGGGAAGTGGAATGAATTCTGTAAATAATTTATGTTCCAGACAATTATCATTTACAGTGAATACTTTGACTAATCCTTTAGACCTAGTATTGCATCTCTCTACACTTCTGTCCCTGTTCATTCATATCATCATCACTACCACCATTTTACATCCATGCTTGCAAATACTAATCTGCAACATTACTTATGCTGACTTAAGAGAAACTATCATCCATGCAGCCCAGAAGATCACCATGGTAACATGGATCATTAGTTCTTCCACAAGCTCTTTCCGTCCTTTGTTGATTTGTCTGTTATCAGATAATTGGGTCAATTACTTCACTTTTCATGATCAGAGGAATCCATCAATGCATCATCAGCTGCATTGACTTCTAGATGAGAGCAGCAGGATCCAAATCCTCTTCTCGCTGCACCTATAGAAGTACAGTTAGCTAACCACTTGTCAGTTTGACAGTGCTATTGCTGCTGCATATAGCATCAAATTGTTCTTACCCTGCAGTACCTATTTACATATAGGTGAACTGGACCATTTGAGAATTAAGTGTCTTAAAGATAGACAAAATGCAGTGCCAGTGAATGGGATATGAACTACCAATCTCTAAATCAGTTATATAGTATACTATCAATTCGTTCATCTTCAATCTCCTTCAACAAGTTAATTTGACCTAAATCAATAATCTAACATCCTGGGTCTCTTAAAATAACATTGTATTGCAAGACTGCACATAACTGCTAGGCGATACTAACACCATAGACCCGTCACTGAAAGCGGACAATTGATCTATCTATGGGCTTCCTGCAGCTCAGATCTGAAACTATTAAAAATTCACCTAAAAAGTATGTTTATGTACTATTCTGGGGTTCAACAAACACACTCTCACCAACTCCATTTACTTGGTAGAAACTAAACAGAAGATTCAATTCCAGTAAGTAACTATTAATTCATAGCCAATTTCTCTAATGTTCATCCACAAAATATGACGATACTGCCTTAAATACAAATTACTGGGTCAACAACTTATTAAAAAATATTAAAATCTATTTGAATACCATTTCTAGCATAACTGATTCTTTTCTAAGAAACAGAATTTTTAAAAAATAGATTCTTTTTTTAGGAACAAAAATCAGTTATTCCTCAATCTAAGAATGATTTCCGTTCCTAAATGTATAAATGAACTTTTACATTTTTAGTGTTCCTGAAGTCTTTTGATGGTCTAATCCTTTCTAAAATCATTATATTAAAAAGTTATCAAAATTTTTCTCAGATAGAATTAAGATGTTTTATTTTCAGTTTATCTCAAATTTCCATCAATACTGACATTTCATTTGAAATAAAATCTATAAAAGTTAATCATCATTGCAACGTTATTTCTTTACCATAATGACATGACACTTGTGATATCATGCAATATATTATGGTTATTTATACATATTTATGAAAATCAACACCCTTTATAAGCTACAAAATTCTCTTGGAGCATAATTATTGATTGCTGTTATCAATAAATATTATGAGTGTTTCATATGCTTAATATGCTTTTTAGGTACAATATGTATTTAGTTTTAGAAGAGAAAACATGCACATTCAGACAGTGCCAAAATGTGATTGTCTACATATAAATGACTGAGGTAAAAGTGACAATAATTCTACTAAAACGGAATAAGAATGAAATATCTATACATTTATTGCAACGATCTGAAATTTAAAAAAAATTCTTTTATATATTATGCACCAAAATTAGCAAAATAAATAAACCTTTATTAGGTAATTTTTTTAATTTAAATATTTACAAACCTTAGTTCGACATTCTTTCAACAAAGTTTCCACAAATTGCCAGTTTCTTTGTGCCATTGCAGTCTTTGACATATCTGAGAGCTTAGGATTTCGAATAATTATAGAATGAGCTTCTTGCATGCATTTCTGTCAACAAAGTTAAAAGAAAAGCCAGTGAAAAAAATCTATGATAATGAGTAAAATTAATGCTTCGTGATTTTTCAAATTATATGAAATGAAACCTGAAACAGAAAAGTAAAATTTAAAGGAAAACAAATATCAGAATAAAAGTATATATTAAACCATTGGTACTGTATGTTTGGTTATTCACCAGTGAAATATTGCTTACATCTTCCTTTTTTAAAACTTTATTTTTCTTCTTCAGTTTTCTTGAGTTCCAATCTTGAATCCAGTCATATAATCAACATACTCTAGAGATTTATTTTGTAAAAATAAAATAATTAAAAACTTAAAAAATAAAGAAAGAAAAAAAAATGTGCTGTAATTGTGTTAATTCTGCTTTGTGTTTACTATCTTGAAAAGCTAGCTAACATTTGACATAACACTCAAAATATCAGTTAATATAAATAAAGAAAATCATACTGCTCAACTAAAATACACACATACAAACATATATATTTCATGCTATAAATAATTTGTGTTATGTGACATAGCAGTAGTTACGGAGTTAAATAAGATCACTGAAGATGATAAAGGAACCAAAGATTGGTTGTTGTTTAGTTCATGGTCAGTCCTGATTGTACAGACCTATGACGAAAGGCATTCCAGCCATGTCCATCCAGTCTCTTTTTTTTCTCTCAGACGTAGTATTTCTAGGACTACATTATCCAAGGTGTCCTTTCTTTTTAAGATGATATGTGATTTGAGGGATATTTGGCTGCAATTTTTAGCAGGTCTAGTGGTTGCATAGAGCCTCCCACATTGACTTATCAAATATTAGTAATAGGCTACAGTAGTAGCATATCATACTTTAAAATAACTACCAACATTAATAAATTCTACTATAGCTATAATTAAACTAATCATTGTTATTACAGGTCTCCTGATGCACACTTGTTAGACATTTATTTTAATGTATGAAGAATAGTATATAGACACTAACCAGTCTTCATAGAAATATTACATAGAGGGCGACAAAAGTCTCTTGGCATATTTCTCCTTTTTTATATTTTATAGTGGTCCTTTGTTAGCTAGCCTCAGCAGGATTAAACCACAATCCCGTAAGTTAACTAACCACTAGCCAATTTGAAAAGGTAATCAATGTCATACCAAAAAACTATCTCTCTTTTAAGTTGAGGGAGCATCTATTTAGTTGCTGGACCTGCTAGGAATAGCAGCCAACTTTCCCTCAAATCACATACTACCATCTTAAAAAAGGAAAGGCATATAGTGATGTAGTCTTAGATAATTGATGCCTGAAAAAGAGAAAGGATAAAAAAAAGAAAAAAAGCTGTAACACCTTTGATCATGTGTCTGCTGAATCAGGGTTGACCTGGAACTAAACAACAACTATTATCTCTTCTTTGGTTAACTAATTTTGTCTAGTGAGTACTGGCATTGTAACAATACCTTGCTAAACAACATAGTACAATCCTTTTGATCAAGGGACTAGCATCTTTTTCCTTTGACCATTACAATCAACTATATAAACACATGTAGAAAGTCATACCATTGATATAAGTTTCCCACATTGAAGTATAAATAGTACAAACAATGCTCTGTGTAACATGATTTATACAAGGATCAATTTTTATTTTTTTTATGTATATGTAATGGCATTCTGTTGTGTATGCTTCTAAAAAAGGCTTTAGAAATGTACATTGATTTCTTCAAATATATGTAAATGCTATTTTACCTTTTAAAAAATGTGGGGGAACAACAGCATATTTATGGAGAAAGAACATTTCAAGATATTGATTGTGTTATTGATTTAGGTGAACAGTATTTTTAGATCACCAGTCAATGTTCTTAAATTGATATTTTATTGGGTCCTTTCATTATTATTCAGCATTATGTATAAGCTAGCCCCGCAATATGTACATGCATGTGATACATGCACAAACACAGTGTGTATGGTTTGTGTGAAGAATGCTGAATGTGAAAAATTATAGAAAAACAACAAATATAATGTACCTAAGTAAAATAGCAACCCTAACTATCAATTATTTTCAAAGACAACATTTCACCAGTTCCACCATCCATCCATAATATATATTTTAACAAAGAAAATCTCTCCATCTCTCTTTTTTGTTTTTGTCAAGCATTGTTTAATGTTCATTTTTTATGCTAGAAATGTTGATAGGTTTCCAAAACAGGATTTTTACAAGGATCTTGGTCATACCCTATCTCATTAGTATGGCTTAACCTTCTCAAGTCTGTTCAAACTACTTTGTTCCAAGTTATATTTGATCTAACTATACTTCAAACACTTTTTGCTAGAAACTGATGACACCTTTTTCACCCAACAGGCTTCATCATCTTCAATTACATGTCCATAACCATGTAGTCATCTGTATCAGCTAACAACTTTGATGCTCAGTCTATCCCCCCATAGTTCACATTGCACATCCAGCAAGCCATATATATTTCATTTCACTAGAGGTCATCTATATTTACATGCCATTCAGCATTGCAATTCTCTCCTCCACACACACACATGTATGTATGTATGTATACGAGTGTGTGTATGTGTATATATATATATATGTGTATATATATATATGTTGGCAAGACAAGGGTTTTTCTCCCCCTCTATAAAAGAGAGAATATATATATATATATATATATATATATATATTCTCTTTTATAGAGAGGGAGAAAAACCCTTTTCTTGCCAACAGAGGCAGCAACTTCCCTAAATCCTTTAAATCCTGGCCATTCTGCTATCATGTGAACATGTGTCTGGGTTTGGTAATTGATGGTAGCACATGTGGATGCTAGCCAAGAGAGACCTGATTCATAAAGGGAGCTAAAGCTGATGGAAGAAATGCTCACTGAGAGTCATTACGGCTTAAGCCAAAGAAAGTAGATCATTGGCATCACCTTTATTGGCAAGATTACAAGTAATTGTTTCGAAGAATGAAGTATTATTGTGAATCTGCCAAATTTGCAGTATTTACCAAATTCATTTTCTACTGTTCCAAATTTTTCTGTGCTTTCAAAAAGATTATATTTACAAATTAATATCAATATATTTTCATTTATGGTGAGCACAGTGAAGTAGAGGTAAGCTCCTGGTGATGAGCAGCCAATAATAATGATGATGGTAATAGTAATAATAACAATGATAATGATGATGACAGTAATAATAATAATAATAATAATAATAATAATAATAATAACAATGATGATGACTAATAATAATAATAATACTGATGATGATGACTAATAATAATAATGATGATGGTGATGATAATAATAATAGTGGTGGTGGGTGAATAACAAAACAACAACAACAATAATAATAATGTTGTAAAATGAATGAGTGTGTGTGTTGTGGGGTGGGGGACTGAAGTGACATACTTTCTGACGAAATTTGTGGCTTTCATATTACTTTTAAACAAAGTTTCTCTTAAGGCTATTTTTTTCTTCTTCATGTATTCTCTACCAAAATGCATATTTTACTCCTGATTGGATTAATCGAGATAACATTATATTTATCATCAAACTTTTTCCCTCTCTTATTTCCAGTCTTTCTAGCAGCAAACTTTCAAGCTATCTATATAACTAAAAGTAAAATTCCATCAGTGGTGTTTTGGAGGGTGGGAGGGGGCAAACCATCAATAGTTCACACTTCTAGCACCAACCCCTAAGATTTAAAAAAAAATTGTGGCTAAGATCAAAGTGTAAATTTATATCCCAAAATGCAATGATTAAAAAAAGAATGATATTAGAAGCTAATAAATAATTTCTATGTTCAGACCCTACAAAAAGATGAACTAATGAAATTAACTACAGTAGGTAAAACCTACAAAACTATATATATATATCTCTGTGTGTGTGTGTATGTGTACATATATATATATATACACACATACATACATATGCACATATAAATACATATATATATGTACACACACACACATACACACACATATATATAGATGTGTGATGGATTATCTCAATTTCGATGAAGGAGTGTTCTAGTTGTTTGATGAATGGAAGTACCTACTCACTGAATTATAGTCTAAGTGGCTGAGTATTCCACAGACACTTGTGCCTTTAACATAATACTCAGGTAGAATCAGTCTAATACTGTGTGATGAGGCTGGGTCCTAGAATCACAAGTACAGTTCATCCAGGCTTCCAGAAAGTTTCTGTGCATCCAATTTCACTCACAAGGCTTTGGTCAACCTCTGGCTAAGTTAGAAGACACTTGCTCAAAGTGCCGTGCAGTAGGATTGAACACAAGACCTTGTAATTGCAAAGGAAACTTCTTGGCCCAACAGTTATGTGCCTACACACACACACACTGGGTTACCATTTATTTATCTATTTATTTTGACATTTGTCTTCTTTGCCATGCAATATATATTTTTGTTTGAAATACACAACTGAAAGAAAAACATAAAAATCAAATTAAAAAAAATGTCAGTGCCAGAACATCCAAAAATAATGAATAAAAAGTAAAGAATTACTATGACAGATGTCAAAAAAGAAAAAAAAGAAAGAAAATACTGTTAAAAACATTAAGCATAATTTTGAAAAAGGCTGCAGTGTTTCAGATACATATGTATTGAAAATATAAACTGAAGAAATGAAGCGGTTAAGCTGCACACATTCCAAAAAGTAAAAGGAAAAAAGTATGACATTGCCAATACATTCCAGTAACAGGATTCAATAGATCTTTCTGAATTAAAAAGTAATACCATATTAAATTATATGTTAGTAAAAGTTTTCTGAAGTCATTGATAAATTAATCAGATATAGAAACATTAGCACTAGTATCCAGAGATGCATGGCAATAGGTCAGATAACAAAATATAAAAAAAAGACTATTATAAAGTAAAAAGGAAGAAAAAAATATATAGAAAAACCAATGCAATAGAATGTTAAAGAAAAAAATGTATATTAATCAATATAAAAATGGCTTTCATTTTTTTTATATGCAAAATGTGCCAAAATGAGTGTTGGGTGGGAGAATTAAACAAAATTGGTCAAATTTCAAGTACAGTGATCTCAACTATCCACCAAAGCCTAGCCTATGCACCGAGAAAAACTCTCATTTACAGATTGCCAGCTATTGGTGCCAAACAAAGATAGAGATTATTTCACTATGTTGTCAAACTACTAACTAAAACATCCAAACTCCGTCTCTACTGAAGTCTTTCCACAAGCTCATCACTTTTATAAATTATGACTATGTGAATGTTCACATATAGGAAACAAGGGAGCCTTTACATGGAAGCTCATCCTGCAAGAAATAGTAGCCAAAGGACATATTAGATATATAGTTCTACATACCCATTAAAGAAGAGTTGATTAAAAAAAATATCAGGCATGTACAAGAGTCAATTCAATTGACTAAAACATTTCCACTACAAACTTGTGAGCTTTGTGCCAATCTATGTATGACATTATTATTAATCTTGTAATAATTAAATTGAGATATTAATAAAAATAGAAAAGCAAGGGAAATTTAAGGTGGACACAAAGCTAGAATATAAACTCTTAATTATTATGCCAAAAGTCCAGTGCATTCTCTACTCAGACTAATTTGAGCAGAAAAGGGACTGGACTTTTTTTTACTGGACATCTATGACAAATATTTTGCTTGAATTAGTATATGGAAATTCAGAAATTAAATCTTTAGCATCACTTTGAAAATGAAGCATGTAGTAAGTAGACTTGAAATATATAAAAATTTTAAATAAGGTTAGATAAATCATATAACTTTGCTCTAAATATTTTCTCATAAAACCTGCCAGAATTTACTTAAAAAAACAAACAACTAAGACTAAAACAAGCTCAAGTAAAATATTTTGGAAGAGGAATCAAATGAAAAATAACTAAAACATATCAATGAAAAAACTCAATACAATAAGAAAAGAAAATTAATAACTGAAAAGTTATTTTCATTTATATATATATATATTTTTTAAATAACTGTATCTAGACCAAAGAAGACCAAACAGAATTCCTTTGGTTAATAGGAATAGACCATTATTTATATGCATGTTTTTACAAAAAGAATATCATAATTTTTTAAAAGAATATTGATTTGCTGTAGACGAACTCAAACAAGCGGCTTAAAGTAAATAAAAACAATACATTATTGTTCTACTATTGAAGTAGAAAAACTGGCAATATGGAATTAATTATTAGAAGAAAATAGTGCAATATGAAATGATAGAGTAGTTAAAATATTAAATAGGTTCTGAAGTGAAGACATGTTATGATAGATAAATGGATAGAGATAGAGTAAAGTGGAAAATATAAAGCAAATATTTCATTACTCACAAGCCAAATTTTAGCATGTTTCTCAGCAAGTGTATACTTTGGAATAGAAACAAGAGGACAATAAATAATAGACTCGTCCAGCTAGGCAATTATTAAAGTGGTGCAGAAAATCTTTTAATCTGGATCATCTGTGACGATTAATTCGGAAACATGGCCAGTCAAAAGGCGGTGAAAATATTTGGAAAAGCATGTTGAAACATATTCAGTGTCTTGCAGTAAATATCGGCATGCTAGTTTTCAATAGAAATTAACTTCTCTAACCTGATTAGTTGATCTCCTCCACATTCTAATCATTAAGGGAATTTATAACAGGTATAACACATTCATGTTGGGAAGGCACGTGGCCTAGAGGTTAGGCTACAATCATAAGGTTGTGGGTTCGATTCCCATTTTCGGAGGTGCATTGTCTCTTTGAGCAAGGCACTTTATTTCATGTTGCTCTAGTCCACTCAGCTTTGCTGGTGTAGCCCTCTCTCCCTCCAGCTATCACATCCAGCATGTTCCACTGGGTCAAGGGTGGGAAGGCCAAGAGGGTGTTTGTGTCTGCTCGTGACTGCATGAGCACCTAAAACCCTTAGCTAAAGTATGGTATACACTTATACTAGGTAATCCTTAAATGAGAAGGACGGCTGTGGTTAACACATTCATGTATGAAGAAATAACATATACATGTATAAAGAATACATAGTTTATCATCAAATACAAAGGCAAAATGTATCTGATCTTTCCATCTTCTAAATAGCTGTTTCTGTACTTATACATTGTAACTATTTCTGATTGTACTTAAAATTAGAATGTACTCTTTAAACAACAAAACACAGGAAATAGTTAGAATGCATTTAGTTAGGAAGATGGAATATCAAAATATACCCAGAAAATGTCTAAGTACAAAATATAATTAATTTGTACTGCAGGGTCTGTAAGTACAAAAAATAATTATAATGTAGGCGCAGATGGCTGTGTGGTTAAGGAGTTCGCTTCACAACCGCATGGTTTCGGGTTCAGTCCCACTGCGTGGCAC
>JAOPJM010358302.1:0-11611 GCA_027124095.1 Muusoctopus leioderma | reverse complement strand
ATGGTTTCTACGGCTGGATGCCCTTCCTATCACCAACCACTTTACAGAGTGTACTGGGTGCGTTTTATCGTGACACGCAAATATAAAACATTCAGCATGTCATAATTTTGTAAAAATTTTATTTTGACCTCACACACACACACATGTATGTATGTGTGTATGTATGTATGTATGTATGTGTAGGTGCAGGCATAGCTGTGTGGTTAAGAAGTTCACTTTGCAACCGTGTGGTTTCTGGTTTGATCTCACTACATGGTACCATGAGCAAGTGTCTTCTAGTATAGCCTCGGGCTGACCAATGCCTTGTGAGTGAAATTTGGTAGACAGGCACTGTATAGAAGCCCGTCCTATATATATATATATATATGTAGGTATATATGTGTGTGTTTGTCTCCGTGTTGTCTTCATGTTAACATCAGTTAAGCAACTGGTCTCATTTGTTTATATCCCACATAAACAATAGGTCCTGCAGCTTAGCCGTTTGACGGGTGAAGATCAGCGGAATAAGTCCCATACTTAACAATAAGTAAGGGTTGGCATCAGAAAGGGTATCTGGCTCAAAAAATCTCATTCAACCCATGCCCTCATTCAACCCATGCCAGCATGGAAAAGTGAATGTAAAAACGATGTTGATATATATTTATATATATATTTGTCTGTTGTTATGGCTTAGTTAGAGGAGGAAGGGTAATGCTTATGGCCTTTATTGAAGGGCCTTTGAGACTGGTGGAGGAAAGTGAGGTAGAAGCCTTGACTCATGGATTTATCTTCGGTCCAGAGACCTAGTCTGAATGCTTGTTACAGAGTGTACTTTACTAAAAGCGTCCAAGGACCAGGTGGTAATTTTAAACTGGGTGACAGATTAGGTTTACCACCCAAGAACAGGTACTATCTATCCAACAGGCTTCTGCACAGTTTCCTTCTATTCAATTTCATTCACAAAGCTTGGGTTGACCTGAGGCTATGGTAGAAGACATCAGACCCGGAATGAAGCAACTGCAAAGTTCTTAACACCCGGACATGCCTTGAGAATCATTTGAAGACATTTGGTTGGTACATTAAATGGTATTTTAAGCAACTATATAAAATCTCCTCTGATTGATCAGGTGACATAATTAAGACTGGTGGTGGATCTAAAGAAAATACAGTGGGTGTTATTTAAACACAGGTGAAAACATTTTGAGAATTGTTACCTATTGGTAACAACAGCTTTCACTCAATGTACAAAAATCAGGTCATATGAAGTATGTGTAAGAAATGTGATGACATAGGGAAGTTATAGGAGGAAATTGGATTGCATAAGGTCTGTTTGGTGTGCAATTTGAGTAAGGCTGAGTGTAAATGAATTTAAAAGTGACTGCTCATTTGACGTTTTCTTTATCCATATTTTACAACTTATTTTTATTCAACAAAGTCTTTAATCCTATTTACAATCCTTGCTATAACATACTACCCCATCTAACTCTCCAGTTACCACCTCAACTCTTATTTGTCAACTCATCTACCATCTACTTCAGTTTCTGGTTTCAGCCACTTCTACCCCAGCTGTGATTTTTCCACCCTGGTTATTATCTGCCATTCCCAACCATTACATGCTGCTCCACCAATACCACTTACATGTTAATCTTTTACAAGGATCTTGTAAATTGTCAGTACATGTAGCAGTCAAATCCTCCTCCACAAATCTCCACTCTCTTTAAAATATAGACTACATGTTTAACTCATAAATTTTAAGGTAGTATATCCACAATAAAGGTGGGATGTTTAAAAGCTGATCAAACAATAGTCCACCCATACAAACTTACCAGGAATGTTACATATTGCAAGTTTATATAAATATACTAATATGGCTTGCAGTGTTATGCTCCAGATACAACAAATCACATATAAAACCAGAAGTAATAGAGATCACTCCCACATTAATCACTTTCACTTTGCATAGAGCGGGCATTAACAAAATGGAAGTAGGGTGAAACATACAACAAAAACTTACTGTAATACCATTCAAATAAAATGAGAAAATCAGATTTCCCTCAAATCATGTCCTACTGTCTTTAAAAAGAAAAGCACACTTTGCATAATGTAGTCCTAGATATACTATGTCTGAAAAAAAAGACAGGATGTTCACAGCTTGAATACCTTTTGAATATAGGCCTGCTCAAACGGGGATAACCTGGGGCTAAACAACAACATACCACTACTAAAACTACTACTCTTGTTACAACCTCAGTCACTAAATCCACTATTACTATTACTCTATAATATCACTTGTACATATGACCATCACTACTATCATAGCTACCATCATCACCACTTTTATTACCACTAATTACTACCAATAAATACTACCACCACCATCACCATTGCCTCTACTTTAACCCCAATGCCTAATACCACTGTTTCTACAATAAAGGTTAATATTTTCTGCGCATGAGTAGAATAAACAGATATCTATATATTTAATGAAAATCTCACATCCAGACAGATATTAACAAGTTATTTCAACATAGTTGAATGTCATTTCATCCTTAAAGCAAATATTGTTTACATTAGAAATAACCTCTCTTAATGTGTCTTCTTTATTGTAACATAAAATATTAGTTTATATTAAAGAGGTTATATTTACTAATATTGCATCTTTATGTGAAATTAAGTTAATTATTTATGATGATGAAATTACCGTAGGGATAAACAGACAAAATATGTACTTTGATACCAAGTTCAATAACTTATTTGAGCCAATGAGAGAGCCTCTATGTGGTTACTTGACCTGCTAGAAATAGCAACCAAATCTTCCTCAAATCACAGCCTATCTTCTTTAAAAAGGAAAGGACACATTAAATAATGTAGTCTTAAATACCGTTAAAAAGACAGGATGGTCATGGTTGGAATGCCTTAATCATTGGTATGTTCAATCAGAGCTGACCTGGGGCTAAACAACAACCACTAGTTTTATATCTGTTTCTATGTTCAAACCCTGGTGATGTTGAATGTATCAGGATTGATTAAATAAAGTACAACAAAAATACAGGAGTTTGGTAGAATACCATGGCATGCTGACTTGTTATAATCCTTCTGATGGAGCAAGATTTTCTTGGGAAGGATTCACTGGAGTTGTGTTTAGGTACTTTCTTCAAAACTATGGAAAGATCTGAGTCCAGCACTGCAACCTAACTGAACATTCATCAGTTATATAATGCTTCCACTTCATTCAGATCTGAGCTGTACCTTCCAGTGAAAGCTAGCTAATCAGCAACAGTTACACATTTGCTGGGAACACTGTTCAATGTTGTGTTCTGTCCTTTTGCTTTCTCAGCTGGCATTGTAACCACTCAGCTAGTTGCAACTAAATTTACTAAATGGTTGTTGTTTTCTTGTAGAAAGAGATCATTATGTAGTTTTCTTTTGTTTTTTCACAGTTCGATTCAGCTTGATTTTGGCACCACCTCCTTTTTGTTTATTTAAAATAAAAAAACAAACTGAAAAATATAACCCCAACCTCATTCCAAGGTTCTAATATGAACAATAGTTGGCTCTACAAACAATGTTTCATGTCAGATTCCTGGAATTAAACTGTGTAAATATAGTTTCAAACTTAGTTCTGTAGCTGTACAGAAAATACCTCTTAGTATTGATCTCAAAGTTATCCTGTAATGAGTACTTGACAACTTATTTTCATTCAATAGTACCAAGCTGCAGACTCTACAGACTCAAGGAAACAAACTCACAATACTGTATCCTCCCCATTCATGAACTATTCAAAGATTAAATCATCAAAGTCAAATTATTGAACTAATACTTTTTAAAAACATTTCATGTTGACCATACACTCTTCAAATAACCTAGATTGCGTCAGAAATTCACAAATGTCGCATTTCATTTTCAGTATTAGAAAATACTTCAGTCCTGAACAGCTGTTAACTTTATAGAAAATACAAATACTCTGTACACTCTAGATTTGATCACACAGCTGGTATGGGACATCCCCATGCATACTTATAGTCTAGACTGCTTCCAAAAATAGGTCATTTGCCTAACAGGTAAGCCTTTACTTGTAAACACTTTATTATATCTGTGCTAACAAGTATGTCACCAGGAGAGTCATGAAGTTACATGATGCTTCAATACTCACCCACCACTTCCTCTTCTGTTACTTTTGGGCAATTTAAGTAATTTTTATAGTCTTTCTCTATTAAACAGCTGGTGTATGCTCTAAGATGTATTATTCCAGGTTATAACTTCCATCCTTCCCTTGTGCCTCTTACCTGAAATATGGCTCTTTGACCATTGTGAAGGCAACCCATTTAGGAGTGTGGACTCTGAATAAACCTGTCATGGTGTGAAGGCAAACTACACAAATACTTGTGCAGGAGAGACAAGGTTCCTTATGACATAGTGAAAGTGACCTGTCTTAGAAGAGCAGCCACTCCAAACAAAAACTGATATATGTTTGAGAGGGCTATTTATCCTGTAAGATAACCTCTGTAGTGCTGGTGCTATAATAAATACATTCAATCATAAAATCTTTATCCACATTAATCATGCTGTACACTATGATGATAAAACATTCAGTGAACTTGAAAAGAATAAAGACCTAAAATAAAGTGACTTCTTAGATTTATATATTGCTTTCAGGTTTTCTTAGCTAATTAAAGATTTTCTTTGTGTGACCTCCTTAGGCCCAGTTGAGAATAATTGATTCAATTGACCAAAAGTCAGCTCTACATGTGTAAATTCCATTCTTTTCTAGCCTTCATTCCCTGCCTCTTTTTTAACTATCTGATGTCTAGTGCATATATGTGTCCCTGTCTGTATGTGCATACACACATACACACACATGTCTAACCTATTTTATCATTTTATACTTGATTTTTGTATTATACATGCACATTGACCATATTCACCTGATTCTCCCCTGCTATTTAGTTCCATAGCAGTACTAAACAGACCCAATAATAAGTCCATTTACTTTGAAACTCTCATTCTAATAACTACCTCTTACCAATGATGAATTCATTAGAGATTGAAACTGTATCTTTGTCGCCTACTAACTGATTGCTATCAAAGTACCAACTTGGTTGATGAAATTATATATTTTCTATCATCTTTCTGCACTTACTAAAATTATAAAAGAAGTTTTGCTTCTTGTAGTTGATTTGGTAAAATGTAATTTCTAAATCTATTAAAATAGTGTTAGATCTCATAAGATTGTTAAAACAGTGTCAGATCTCATAAAATTGTTAAAAGGGTGTCATATCTCATAAGATTGTAAAAAGGGTGTCAGATGGTTAAAAGAGTATAATGCATTGGTGTATCTCACGCAACATGTTTATACTGTGGGCAGTATATCGATGTAGTAATGTGTGATTTAAGTGATGCGTATACAGATAGACTAAATTTTGATAAGCAATTGGATGGGTATGTGAGCAGGCATGTGGATAAGCGCACGATAACAACCCTAGTAACAGAATAACATAACAAACTAACAAAATAATATAACAATTATTTGTCGACTGGAAGCCTTGTTACTGCTTTAAGTTTTAATTCTTATTTCACTAGCACTTTTGAGAATAAACATTAAAACTTAAACCAGCGACAAGGCTTCCAGTCAACAGTTATTTGTTATTTTGTCACTTATTACTTGTTGTGTGCTCATCCACATGCGCATGCCAACACTCATCTGTTTGCTTGCTATTGTTATTATTCTATTTGTATACTCATCAATTAAATCACACTTAACTGCACCTACCTACTGCCCATGGTTAAAAGAGTGTCAGATGGTAAAGAGTGCCAGATTTCATAAGATGGTTATTCAAAGATATCTAAGACAGAGGAATAACAATACAAATTTGAGGTGCAGTTGTTTAGAAGTAATCTTGAAAGTTATAAACTACATGGATGAAATTACGAAGGATAGAAGTATACCGAGATCAGGGATGGGAACAGACACTAAACAAATGATGATGATAGTAATGATGAGCATTCTGAACAGTACATTGAAAATTTCACTTTAGCTGTGGAAGATACCTGACTTTAGTTCAGAAAGGGTTGGTTTACTGCACAGTTTTAGGATAGAACATGATTTTTAAAACAGCGTCATCATCATCTTTTTATGTCTGCTTTCCATGCTGGCATCGGTTAGACGGTTGATTTCGGACTGAGTCAGGTCCTGATTTGGAGTCACCACTCTCCTAGACAGGCCGGCACTCATGTCTCATTTCATTTGGCATATTTTCTGTGGCTAGATGTCTTTCCTATCACCAACCAGTTTACAGAGTGTATTGGGTACATTTTATCGTGACTCCATCGCTAGAAAGGTTGTCATGTCTTAAAGAGCCCTTTCTACCATAAGCTGTCTTCGTTTGATCGCCAAGCACTTTACAGAGTGCACTGAGTGCATTTTATTCTGGCACCAGCACTAGAGAGGATGCCTTGTCTCTTGTAGGCTACAGAGTCCTCTCTACTCTACATAGTCTCAGTTCTCTGAGGGTAAATGTGACATGAGTAATGGAGATAGAGCACCATAAATGCATTTTACTCAATTGTATAGATAAGGTTCAGGTTTGATCTTAAAGTGTGATCTTACTCATGTGACCTTTAAGATGTTACAAGTTCATCTTGGTTACTAGATGAATTAAGAACAAATTGTGCAGTCTTGAAGATTACCGTTATATTATTTGACATTTTGAGTTAGATGTAATATCAGATAAATCTAATTTGGTTTTATTTCTGCATGGATTAATATATTCTTGTGGCAGTATTTATCTTTCTTCATTTCCACAATCTGTACTTAATCTTTTCTTTAGAACATCAAAAAATCTGTTCCTGTATCAGCTGTATGTCTTGAATTATAATTCAAATGCTTTTGGACTAAAATTATGATGAATAATTATTCATCATAATTTTAGTCCAAAAGCATTTGTTCAGTTATAAAGAGTCATGTTCTTGTTACATTGGAAACTTGTTACTGATCTTACTCAAATGTAGTTTTACAATTTATATGTAAAAGAACAAATATCATAATTTTTTCAGAACAGTTGTTGTTGTTTTTAATAAATTCCGAGGATAGGACTATTGTCGGAATTATTAGCAAAGTTAGAAATGGAAATTTAAAGGATTCGACCTTAAATTAATTTATTTTCATTTTTATAATGTTTTCCAAGAAAATTTTATATTGTATTTAGAATAAATAAAAAGAATAAAACAAATAATCATAATTTCTTTATAATAAAACGTTAAAATATAAGTAAAGATTTTAGATATATATATATACATACACACAATGG
This sequence comes from Muusoctopus leioderma, assembly GCA_027124095.1. NCBI lineage: Eukaryota > Metazoa > Mollusca > Cephalopoda > Octopoda > Octopodidae > Muusoctopus > Muusoctopus leioderma. Next base: position 4,325 of record JAOPJM010358302.1, on the reverse strand, counting down.
GCTTCTACACAGTTTTTGTCTCCCAAATACCACTTACAAAATATTGGTCAATCCAAGGCTATAGTAGATTGTGCCAGGACATGGAACTACAAATACCATAATTCTAGTAAAAGACAACTGTAAGAGAAGTTCTTACTTAAAAACAAATTACTATATTCCATTTAAAAAAATTCTGAAATAAACTTTTGACAGAGTTCTTCATTCAGTAGTCTGATGAATACTAAGGATACTAGCTGTAGATGAATATCAAAGTCATGTACAAAAATGCTGTTAGTAAAATTAGGGTTGACAGAGTTCAATGAAGAATTTAGTTTACAGGGAGGTGATCATCAGTGCTCTGTTCTTTTTCTTTTATTTGCTTATATTTTTTTTTTACTGTTTCGTCCTTTTTTCAGGACCTCCAAGACTGCATGCAACAGAGTGGACTCTGCTAAAGGCACCTAAGGGCCAGATGGTGGTGTTAAACTGGGTGACAGATTAAGTTTACTACCCAAATAGGCCACGGCGGGATTTGAACTCAGAACGCAAAGAGCCAGAATAAATACCGCGAGGCATCTCGTCTGATGCTGTAAAGATTCTGCCAGTCTACTGCCCTAGACTAATACTTTGTTCTTAGTCCCATCTCATTCATTATAGACTTTGAGGCTATCATATAGTTCAGGACTGGTTGTTATTGGGACGTTTTATATGCAGATAATCTGGTTATCATAGCAGAATCTGTTGAAGAGTTGTAACAAAATATTTAAACCTTGACTCCAAAGCCCCAAAGGTCAACATGGCAAAGATCAAAGTGCTTGCTAATATCAGAGAGCACAAAATCCTGATGTCATTGAAGAAGTTGTTTTGCTTGATGCATGCTCAGTGCAAAAGTAGGTACACAAAAGATGCAGTCGGATTGTTGGCACACTGACTGAGAATTGTGACCTCAAATGTGATATATGTACTGGGGTAGTAATTATCCATGAAATGAAATCCAAAAACTGCTCAATCAGCTGACTAGATATAAGATATAGTTGATAGTTTCTGTTACCTTGGTGCTTCAATATGGCTGTAGCTATGATGGCTGAAACTCAAGAACTAAGTGCTTGGGGTGGTTATAGTGAACACATAGTTGATAGGAGATGTTGCCTTTGTTGGTAACAAAGGGTTTCTCTCTCCATGCAAAACAGTGTATGAAGCATGTGTAAGAATTTGGAGACTGCTCAACCTGCTAGAAATAGCAACCAAATCTCCCTTATAACACACCGTTAGAAAGGACACATTGGATAATGTAGTCTGAGGTATACAATGCCTAAAAAAAGATGGGATGGTCATGGCTTGAATGCCTTTGATCATATATCTGCTCAATCAGGCCTGATCTGGCATAAATAACAACAACAACAGCACAAACTTGGGCACTCAATGTAGATGATCTGTGGTGGATGGAGAGAAATATGTCAGGTATGATACATTGAATAGGTCATGTTAACTTGCATGAAAGCTAGAGCACAAATGACCTGAGAGAACAGCTGGGAAATCAAGGGGTCAGCTGATGTATACAAGAGATGGCATGTAATTTAATTAACCATAAATGCTGGATGTAGCAGTGCTGTGTGCTGTCAGTGGAGGGTACATGTAGACCAGGAAAATTGAGGAAGACATAGTACGAAGAGGGGAAGTTAGATCTTATGAAACTTGGGCCTCATAGTTGGGATGACAAAAGACAAAGATAATTGCAGCATACTGTACAGACAGCACATCCAACTCACTACAGCATGGATAAGTGGCTGTTAAAATGATGATGATTCTAGACATATACAGTGATAAAGTGAAAGTCACTTTAAATTTTGCTCTTGTCTATGTAAGTATTTGGAGGGTTATCAATACTTGGAATATCAAAAAATGATAGTGGCTTCATCTGTCGGTACTACAAACTATTTGCATCTTTGTAGTTCCTTTGAGTCATGGATGGAATCTTTTTAGCGTAAGCAGCCAGTAGTTTTAGTTCTAAGATTTGGAGGATGGATTCACTGGATAGTGTCAGGAACCAGAAAATATTGTGCTTCAGCTTAATTCCCCTTTTCAATTGGAAAAAAAAATGTGGAATTCAAACAATCTGTAATTTTTGCATTAGCTTCTTTTATAATTACAATAATAATTTGAATATCATTGGTCAGCAGATCCATAAAATAGATATAGAAGTTAGAAACTAGCTATTCTGACTACACTGGTGAAGGGGAATGATTTAGTTGTGTGAAATATCATACAGAAATATAAGAGATTAATACGTTTGTCTGAAATGTTATCAGTTCAGCAAAAAAAAAACCCCAAAAAAACCAAAAAAAATTTGGCAGAAAGTCAACATTTTGCTTAGTGTTAAATTCTCCAGGGCTTGTTTCTAAATTTATTACTGGCTTTCTAGGGATATGAAACTTAGATAACAAAATTTAATATCTAATATATTAATGGTGGATTTGCGTGTGTGGATTGTGAAGATGGCCATTTCTCATTACAAAATAATATAAATAATTAAAAAGTACTAAACAGAACTTTTCGAGTAAAAGGACTGCAATGAGAGATTATGGTAAAGGCCATTATGTTAGTTAATACTGAAGACACTTATAGAATAATAGGCGCAGGTATGGCAGTGCGGTTAAGAACTTTGCTTCGCAACCACGTGGTTTCAGTTTCAGTCCCACTGCATGGCACCTTTGGCAAGTATCTTCTACTATAGCTTCGGGCCGACCAATACCTTGTGAGTGAATTTGGTAGCTGGAAACTGTATGGAGCCTGTCATATATATCATCACCATTATCGGTTTTACGTTCATGTTTCCATGCTAGCATTGGTTGGATGGAGATTTCTTGAGACAGCATTTTATGGTCGGATGCCCTTCCTGTCACCAACCATACCGATTTAAGTATGGGAATCACATCACTGAATCACTGAAATGGCCGGGCATTTGGTTATTGAAGATATAAACAAATGTCACTGGTTGATTTCAGTGATAAACGGCGTCCAGCGATGACAAGCACACGCATGCACACACACACACATACATACACGACAGGCTTCTTACAGTGTCTGTCTACCAATTCCACTCACAAGGCATTGGTCAGCCCGAGGCTATAGTAGAAGATACTTGCCTCCCAGACTAAGCAATAAAAAAAAAAAAATTTTTAACGTAAAACATTCTTACTAAAACTGATACAAACAGTCTAAAATATATAAAACTTACTTTAACACTTTTACAAAACGAGAAAACAGATAGGCTGCTCTGCTGCGAACTTGTGGTGATTTATTTCGAAGTCCTCGTTCATCTAGAAAAGCCATCTGGAACGGGGAAAAAAAAATAATAATCATAAATAAAAACTACAAGAAAACTTAAATTCATTTAAAAAGTGTCTGCTAAACTTACAACCATAATGAATCATTCATCCCCCCACACACACAGAAAAAATGCTCTAGTTCTGAAAGAATAAAAATAATTTTAAGTTGGATGGGTTTTCTACAGCATAGCATCATCATCATCATCTTTATGTTTGTGTTTCTATGTTAGCATGGGTTGGACAGAGATTTCTTGAGGCTGTATTTTACAGTCAGATGCCCTTCCTGTCACCAACCATACTGATTTTAAGTATGGGAATTATACCACCGAACTATCAAATGGCCAGACATTTTGTTTTAAGGAGACGTAAACAAACATCACCAGCAGATTCAGCAATAAACGGTGTCAAGTGATGGCAAGTACATGCACACATGCATGCGCACGCACACACACATACACGACGGGCTTCTATCTCAGTTTCCATCTACCAATTTCACTCACATGGTATTGGTCAGCCTAAGGCTACAGTAGAAGACACTTGCCCAAGGTGCCACACAGTGGGATAGATCCCAGGAACCATGTAGTTACAAAGCAAACTTCTTAACCACACAGCCATGCCCGCACCTATTAACAGGAGATCATCATCATCGTTTTACATCCGCTTCCATGCTGGCATGGGTTGGACAGGTGATTTCGGCCCGTGTTGTTTCCTCATTGGAGTCACCACTCTCCCACATCTCGCTCGTGTTTCATTTTGCATGGTTTCTACGGCTGGATGCCCTTCCTATCACCAACCACTTTACTGGGCGCGTTTTAACGTGACACTGACACTAGAAAGGCTGTCATGCCCATGGCACAACTAGAGAGCCCTCTCTGCCCTGTTTTCACTTTACAGAGAGTGTACTGAGTGCATTTTATCGTGACACCGACACGTTTTCACCTTACAGAGTGTACTGAGTGCATTTTATCGTGACACCGACACTAGAAAGGTTGTCATGCCATGCCCATGGCACAACTA
>JAOPJM010358096.1:0-11612 GCA_027124095.1 Muusoctopus leioderma | reverse complement strand
CATGATCACGAGGGGGTTCGCCATGGGTTTACTATAGTGTGAGTGGAGCACGTAGGGTCTCGGTGCACCGTTGACCATGACGTCCTCCATCCACAACTCTGTATCTAGAACAGGTAACCTCTTACAAGGGTATCTAGAAGGGTAGTCTATCGTGACACTTATGCTGCTATGGATAGAATTAGCTATAAGTTGCACACTCGCCATAGTGTGCTCTTCGCTCGACCGACCGTCCTCGTGTGGGACTTGCTTCACAACAAGGTTGATGTCGTCCACATATCGAGAGTACACTATCGAATCAATACTATGTTCTATCAGTATTAGCTTGAACTGCCTATCCCACCACACCATGAATAGCCCAGCGACATCACCTGCGACGCCAACCCCGATCGCGCCGCCCTTTCCCTGCCGGTGAAGTTTACTATTGAATTTAAAGATGTGGTTCTTCAGTGTGGTTTTAAGCTAGCCCCCACCGCATGTGCGATCGTAGTCCTAATGCTAAGTATGTTAGACGGGGGATGGCTGGGGTTTATCCATCCGAGCCACCGTTCTATACGGGTCTTTCTAGCGGCCGAAGTAATAGTGGGGGTCTACCTAGTTTATGTCGGGTGGGGCAGACGTCGGTCAGGTTGTGCTGGGAAAGGTATTCTTTCGTGCAAGTGAGGGCTAGGAAGAGGCCAAGTTCCCCAACCTCGACTCTATTGAATACCATATCACTCTCATAAATCAGTTCCACACATTTCCGGCAGCAAACTCTATATCGATGGAAGGATACAGAGAGACCAAGTCAATACTACCTATGATGCAGCCGTCTAGGTCACTAGTATAGTTACATTCGTGGATCCTGCTAAGGAGGTCCTCAATACTATCGCATACATCTACTGATGCCTCTATCAACGGGCGTAGGGCCTGCGAGAGGAAATACGATATCCTGCGGTTGCTAGCATTGTTAGCACCACAGACAGGGCGGGTGGGCGGCCCAATGTTATGGTCGGTGTGGGTCTTGTGGTCTTTCCGAAGGCCATATAGGTATCTCGTTGTTGATAGTTATGAAATTGTTAGCAGTACGTCTGTCGGACTGTAAGATGTTACACCACATTCCCATATGAGCATTAAGGAGTTTTTCATTCTTATCGTAGTCGGACGTCGTTACCTCGCTCATATCTCTGACATGCGGCTGCATGCCCCTGACGTAGTTTGGCAGGCTGTCGACAGACATCATACCGGACATATCTGTAGGGAAGCATACAATTTCTTTCTCTCTAACACGTTTTTCGATCTTGCACAATCCCCTTTTAATGTCGATGCTGAGGTCGTGGATCCTACCCCGCCTCCGTTTGTTCGTGTATTCTAAAACATTGTTGAGAAGTTTAGACCTAGCTAAGGTAAACTTAGCCTCCATGTCAGCTTCGGCGTAAGGTGGCATGCAGACTCTTTTATTGAAGGGCAAGTTGGTGGGACGAATTCTACTCATGTCAAAGGATTTATCTAGTTTACGTATGGGCGGAAGAATCATTACGGGGTATAGTGTCTGGGTGTTTATTTTCATAAAAAGGATTTCCATATCATCTTTGTAAAACACTTATCGATATCCGACAAAACAGAAATGTTACTGACCTTCTCGTACATAGCGAACTTAGGAGGAGGTTTCAGGGCTGCTAGCTCGTCTGTATCCAGTTGTACTCCACCATACACTCTTACATTGTCCGTTATCTCTTCTCTTATAGGTTCGTCAATCATGGAAATCCCATCGATCACACTCACCGTACCAAATTGTACAGTGGGGCGGTTGTGTGGTAGCTGTTTAGTTCATGTTAGCTTCCTCTGGATGTGTTGTAGGCATTTATTCCATATGAAATTGTACTCCTGTCGGAGTATATGTTGGAATTTCTTCATTTACTGGTTGGTAAGTCGGATTATCACTCTAGTAAGGGTCACATGTTTGTTCTTCTCTTTGGTGGTTAGTTCATTGTACAGTCTGCATTTTAGGTTAGTCATTAACATGCGTTTCAGTTTTGAAGATTGCCTTTTCTTTAAGTTAAGTTTTTTAACAGTGTTGTGAATCCTTTTAGGGTAAATATTCAGTGATATGCAGTTTTTTATACTTTCAGTGTATGTATATGATACCAACACGACTGACTACCACCACCACTACTACTACAGACTGATCACCATCTTTGTAGAGGCATGTCGCCACAAACAGAAACCCGAACCCCATCCCCCGTTGCTGCTGATGATGCTGCTGTGGCCGATGATGCTGCTGCGGCTGCTGCCTCTGCTGCTACAGCAGGGCTTAGTCACATACCTAAGTGGTGAACTATAGAACCCCTCCCCCCTCCTCCTTTATCAGGAAAACCCAAGAAACACTAAAGTATCCACCCCCTTCCCTGTAGCATTGACCTACAAAGTGAAAACGAGAAAAAAGATGAAAAGAAAAGAGGAAGACAGATTCCAACCACAACCGCTACCACTGCCTACTGACCAGATACGATTGGGGAGGAGGCGAGGAAGAGATAGCAGATATACCCCACACTACCCTAGATTTTTAGTTGCAGAGAATTCGTGTCAGTGAACTGGCCGTAAACGCTGCGACAGAAAATGTTGACATTAAATATATTTGAAGTAAAATTAACAGTTTGTGTGTTTTTAAATGGCTAATACGAGTCTTCCACGCTGTAACCACTTTAGTTTCAACACACGATCTCAGATCAAATCACTTGCCAGGCAAGTACAACTCCGAAATATATATATATATATATATATATAATGTCTGTCGACCTTTTATACCGTTGCAACTATTAATATAACTTTTATGCCGGTCAATTTTAATAAAATATATTTAGTCTATATGTTGAACATATATTTTGTACTCCTGAGAGCATATAATGGAAGTAAACTTGTTAAGTCCCAGCCCTCTTCAAGCCGTACCACCAGGAGTATTTGAAAGTTATTAACACAAATGAAAACCAGAGTTCGGGGAAACTAGTTATGGTCTGCAATCACAAAAACTATTTAGTGATGTTCGAAAATTTGGATTACGTTTGTGTGTCATCGGGAGACAAGAAATCTGACGGTTTACGCAAAAACCTACTTAGGAGAGAGAACGTCTGTTTAATGTTTATGATGGTGCTGAGAATATAGGTTTGAAGTGTGATAGTTTGAAGTAAAGCAGAATATCGGAGAGTCATTCGTACACTGATCTTCCAGTCTATAGCTAGATGGACTGTTTCATTTGAATGTCAAACATCGAAGCATAAATATATTGCCTTTGACAAGATACGAACCACTGCACTTCTCGATAGTAATCTACTGGATATGGTCATAAAAAACAATAACCCCCTGCTCGTGTATACACATGATCATAAAAGCAATCAATAACTGTGGTGTACAGAAATCAATCTGTAATAATTTGAAACTGCAGCAGTAAATAAACTTATGTAACAAGAAATATTTTTTTTAAAAAGCTGTATTTCTTTTTTGAAAAAGAAAGCTCGTTGCAAGACAGAACAGATAATTACAGCAACATTTAACTAGGGTATTTGAATATCTTTGGATAAATAAGAAGAAAATCAAACATTATTATGCAAATGTTAGGTTCCAAATTTCTGTAGATATTCTGTTAAAGATTTATGGTATGTAACATACATGTTTAAACACTGATTTGTGATGTTTTGATAACCTGTAACGTAGTCGGAAGGCGTTAACTATACATACACGAATCAGTTAATTCTTAAGACTGTCTGAATGTAATAATATATTTCAATATATTAAATTTTATTTTCACCTTCTGATATATTTCGCATTTGGGTGCAAGATCACCAGTAATAACGGAGTGTAGAATGACATTCAATATATTAGCGGTGTAAACGAAGAATATTGTCTTTTTATCGGAAATCCAAATCAGTCAAAACACTCAACTCACGGGTAATTATTTCTTGTCCAACAACGTACGCCACATATATAATAGGAGCGCTGACTATTATATTCACCCAATCGTGGATACTTTGTACACGATGTGATGGACGTGGAAATGGGTTGTTCCACACTACCCATCACTTTCATCTCATAATCTAAGCCAGAGTTAGTGCTATATATAGCAAGCGGACCAAGTCTTAGATCTAAGGCATTATAGAATAAAGTGGGCTGGTCAGAAACAATGAAATACCAGTAGTAGAATTGAACTCACGAACCATCAGCAGGTAGTCCAATTTTTTTATCTATTCAAATATCTACCCTCTAGAATAACCATGCTATTGCCTGTATTTCCTAGAAGTGAACTTCATGTTCAGTGATTCCAAACATAATACATCATCCCAATAGCCTTGTTTGTTGAAGAAAGTTTATTCCTCTCACTCGCATTGTCTTCTACATATTCCAATAGATAACCAAATTCTGCTTTTATTCTACGATGATTTACTACTTCCAGCAATGGAAGAAGAAACTAGCAATATTGCCATCATTGCCGAGTATATACACCTAAGCCACAAATGAGAGCCAACGAGGTTCCCGCACTGGCTCTAATCGTAAAACCTATTAGAAATAGCAGCCAAATTTCCATCAAATCCCACCCTACCGTATTAAAAGTGGAGGACACATTGGAAAATGTAGTCCCCGATATACTAAACTGTGATGGCATGGTGGCAACTTGAATGATTTTTATTATCAAAAGTACACTCAGTGTACTGGAACAGAGCTGACCTCGAGCTAAACAACAAAAAACCCAATAAAATAATAAAATACATATCAAATGCATATCGACGGTTTGGGGCTTGCCATCCATGATGCAAACATAGTGAAAAGCAAACTGTTATACATTTGATACTTTCTCTATTTTCCCCACAAACTTACTACGTCGATGATATGGAAATATACGAGGAATTTATCAGAAATACGTGCAGAAATGTTTGAAGAGGCCACAGTCTGGATAAAGAAAGGATAAGGTATCACACTTCCCTATCAATTGATGATCATTGAGAATCAGATCATCCCACAGGCTCTTGTAAATAATGTTCAGATTAGAGAACAGTGTTGATTTTAGATAAATTAGAATTTTTCTCTGTTCTCCACAACTATTACTATTTGATCGATAGCTAAAACCTGAACTAAAATCAATTATTTAACCCTCTTGTCGTTAAACGACAAACAGAAAAAACAATTTGTTAACAGAAATAAATATTTCTCTAGTGTCAATTATTATTTTTTTATATATTATTCTGTTATATTTTCTTCAATGTCTATTGATTCATTCCATTTTTTTGAGTATTTTTATAGAACTTTTTTCAAAGCTCTCAATCTTATTGAGTCGACCAGGAAGTGTTTTTCTGTTCTTTTGATCATATCAAACGCATTTTTAACATTTGAAAATAAAGCAAGAAACACTGATAACTGTCCACATCTTGTGTAAATAGCGAATTGTTTGTTCTCAGTAACAGAATGGTGTGAATGTCATCGTGAAAAGTGGTAAGATGACGGTCAGTTGTATATGACATTTTGTTTCAATCCTCACTTGGTGATATTTCACTTCTATTACGTTCCTCATGCTTCAGAAAAGCCGATAAAAACCCATCTTCCACTCACTCCTTCACTATTTATCTATCTATCTATCTATCTATCTAGCTAGCAATCTAGCCAGCAATCTAGCTAGCAATCTAGCTAGCAATCTAGCTATCTGTTTATCTAGCTATCTATCTCTTTCATAATCAATACCCTATGTATTTTTCCATGTATGGATAACATTGATAATAAATGATAAAACATACGATATTTGATTTGAATCTGCGACCTGATTTCAAGTTCAGGTAGTAGTCATTGCACTTTTTACATGACTGGTGTCATTTACACACGCATTAACAACGCATCTTCTCTTTTCCTCTCAACTGAAAATCTTAGTCTTCAAGTGTCTATTGAGAATAATTATTTGAAGTAGACTGATTAACAAGAATGAATAGTCATATGCAATTAGTAATCTAGCGCTCGCCTATATATCTGTAATTCGAGAACCCTAAATATGGTAAATCTTCACTCAAATATAAATCATATGGTCCCATTGTTCGTGCATTCTTGACAATAGTGTTGACAGGGACGAAATATGAATTGGAGTGGGAGAAAAGTGGTTGAGGAGGCAGATACCATCCTGTAAATGAAAGGAGTGATAGGTGCTGTGTAGAACAAACGGATGGGCATAGGAAGGATAATGAAAAATGGATATCCCGCCAGAATAATAAAGGCAGGCGAGATATTGTGATCAAAGAAATTCTCCAGATTAAAGAGGAGAAGCATACACCGAAAGCAGTATGATTGGGAAGCCAATACGTAAGTGCAGCATGGAAGACAGCTGAAAAAATGAAGCTATTGTGGAGAATGTTGTAGAAAATAGAGCCAGCCAGGTTGTAATAACCGCTGAGAGCGGTGTACGGCGTGCTTCCATCCCCATTAGATAGTAGAATTGTGCTGACACTGCTGATTCTCATCGGTGTGGAGAATATGCATCGTTGGAACATATTCTGGCAGCATGCAAGACATTCCTTGTACAGCATGTCTGGTGGCATAATTAAGTCTTGAATATCCTTGTTGGTGCACTAAAACACCAATGTAGCAACATCAATGCAATAAGAATCAACACCAGGTTGCACCACGTTCTTTTCGACAAGAAGAGTGAGAAAGGGCAATGGAAAAGCGTAAACAAATGAAAGTCAAGACCCAAACTTCTCAATTGGGCTAATAGCTGGAAGGTGCAAGTGGATTTGGAGAAGCGCTTGTGTTCCCAAGCCATATTGCAATAACAAAGCAACGACCTGATCTCATTGCATGGTCTTACTTGAAAAACAGTCTTGATTGTTGAGTTCAAAGTGTCTTGAGAAGGTAATACGGGGTGGGAATACGGGGTGGGAATACGAGGTGGGAATACGGGGTGGGAATATGAAAGAAATGGTCTAAATATGAAGCATTTAGGAAATCATGTGAGGCGCAAGGATAGCAGTGTACAGTGTTACAAGTAGAGGTGGGATGGGATGTCACGGGCTTGTAGCTATATCCATAATTTCCCATTTAGCTGGCACTGAACTTTGGAATGATAGCAGAGCAGGGATTCACGAACCGCTGTGGGAAGCGGAGAATTCTTCATGATGGATATGGCAGGAACATGTGAGAGAAAGCCCAACGCTGAGAACAAACAACAAATCTTCAGCAAGTAGTAAAATAAAATAGTAGCTGCAGGGTTGGAGCAGTCATAGCTGCAACGAATTTAGAGAGGTGGTTGCTACAGTATGGGCAAAAGAACCCTGATAGCATCTATGCTGCTCGGCACCACTGGAGGGAATAATTCTGCCGGAAGGTACCGAAATCGTAGTGACCTCCGATCAGCAGCTGAAGGGAATGTCCCACAGTACAGGCTGTATGTAAAATATATTGTAGTATAGGTAAAAGGTCACACTTTCAGAAGAGCGGTGGAAAGTAAATGGAGTTGTGTAACTTACATGCTTTTCACAACAACATTAGCCGCGTTAAGATATATCCCAACTCAAATATAGAATTTGTAACAATTGTCAGTTGTTTCTTTGTATTATTTAGTAACAACTTTATAGAGAACTGTATGTATCGGAATGTAAATGCATTCCAGCCAGAGTGTTTTCATGTTGATAATGGATAAACTCTGGATAATGGATAATCTGCAAATAATGGATAATGGAATATATAGAGATTGATGATTTGTGATATAAGCATGATGGTATAGTTTGACAAGAGACAGGAAATCTTTTATGCATTACTTTCTTATGTTTGAACCTGCTGTTAGCTCAGAAAAAATATTATAAAGTGAGGTTGAGAGAGTAATATTAAAGAAGAAAAAAGAAGTAACTTACGTTACATTTTGGGCTGTTAGGGCATCAAAGAAGACTTCTTTATGTTATGAATTAAGGGAAGATAAATAGCATCGTTGCAGCCTACGTGTTGAACCGTGCCTTGTCACAGGAAGGTACACTTTGGTTAATAGCCTGATACTATCTAGATTTGTGTTAGAGGAGGAGAGTATTAAGTGGACCAAATTCTAACCACATATACTCAATATGCTTCTCAATATGCTTCTCCCTGTATGTGAGAAGCATCCTAGACTATGGGTGATGTATGTTGGAGCTTCTTCCGGTTTTCACGGTGGTAAGACGTCGGTATTCACTTCCATCTTCAAATGTAAAAGTTAGTCTGTTGTAGGTTTTATCTAGAGGAAGATTTGAAATAAACTGTAACACTCCATGACAACTTTTTACTCATAGAAAAAGTAGGTCTTTATTAGTTAAATATCATTGCTATGGACACTGTTAATGACAGCTAATACGTTTTACTGTATTTGTTTCTATGATGAGACAGACTGGGTCTGTTGATTTATATGTATTTTACTGGGATTCATTGTACTAATTGTAACAGTATATGAACCAGCGATCCTTCGATGTGTATGCTTGCACACTATTGACATGGTCAGCAGTAGCTCTCAAGTTAGATAGAATATATGTTCATTACTATTTTATTAAACACACTAGTTATAACTTTTGTCTTTGCTGTGTCCTTGAGTATTATTTGTATAAGTAGAATAAAATGCCTCTTGGTAGTAAATCGACCTAGCTCTCTGTGCTGTGTTGGTTCTTATGTCGCATATTACGGCCATCCCCACGGGTAAAATATATATAAAGTTAGACTTCTCGAAGCATTGGTTGTGTTTGAAAGGATTAAAAAAATGTTCTACCAGATATTGATAGAGAAAATGAAAGTTTTAATGTGATACCACACTAAGTTTCAACGGACAGTATCTGTTACCCGATTTTGATAACTGAACAGATTTCTTTGTATTACAACATCCATGAGAGAGCATAAAAATCACATTGATTTTTTTGCATGTCCTAACTAATATTACTGTATCTAGAGAGGGAGAGATGGCAAGCGAAATAAAACACATATCTTGAGACTCAATAGCTTCTCGTTTCTAATACTCATAGGAAATGCATGAACATCAAATTTTCCCATTATCTCTCCACTATATTGCAAGCCCCCATCCTCATTTTCTATGGCAATAGTGACATGTGGCAGGAAATATCGTGGCAAATAATATCCACAGTGATTTTGAATTGTACTTGTTGTAGAAATTAGAATTGATTCACTGTTTTGCGAAACCTGTTGCCTGGGATAGTTCTAGATTCATTTTTATCGATGTTTGACTGTGTTATTCATAGAAGTAATGGAAACAAGGGGATGGTGAAATTGATTTCATGATGTGAAATTTGTTTGGTATGAACACTACATGCCGCTTAGAGTAATGGCACCGTTATATATCTATGATACAAATTACACAGGATTGAACTGGATCAGCGAGAAATAAGTACATTTGCTATGGACTCAGTGCAAGCCGCGATTGGATACGGAAAACGAACTATTAAAATTGCAAACTGACATCTATTGACTCAGCTAATTTCGACTGCGTAGAGTTCTAGATCATTTCAAAGACATTAACCAGCCGTGTAATACATCAAACATACGGCAACTGTCAGAGTAATACATTACACATATGATAGCTCACAGCGTAACATATCACACGTAATTTACAGCCTACGAAATGATACACAAATGAAGTTTATAGACAGCTGAGAAATAAATTATCAAGAAAAATAAATCAAAGCTACTGTCAACACTTTTAACAACATATATTAAAGTAAACAAGATGTCACGGTATAATGTATGCCTACATGTATGTGGACATATAAACGTTTCACAATAGTAATCGAGTAAATGGGGGGAAAAAGAACAAAACTGAGCAAATTTGAAAATAGTCTCTAAAAGTGATTTACAATATCATTTACAGAATTTGTAAACTTTCTAACTTACATTTACTTTGTATGGCTTCACATGTGAGTAAGATATTTCAAAATTCGTTTAGAAACTGTTCAAAAAGTCACAATTTTCGAACCATTGGTCCAAAAAATATTGATGTCCCTATCGGTTTTGTTTTAAAATCCTGATGAAGCTCATTAGATTTTCATCCTTCAAGAGTTGATATGAAATACCTAATGAATACTAAAGTGAGAATTACAAAACTGTATGCCACTGGTTTGATTGAATCGATTATACGTCCGCCCTCTACTAGAAAAATAGCTTGGTGTCTACATAAGAAATTAATAAAACGCCAACGAATAAATTTTCAGTCAACAATCAAGTGCCATGAATTATATATTGCATGACCTTTCATTACTATAGGTGAGCCCAATGGCTGATGAAGATTGTTGATTTGAGAGTAAAAGCTAAGTGATTTGTGACTTTTCACACCTTTTCACTTTCCAGCTATATTAGAAGTATGAGTGAACTCAAAGAGATACAAACGGGAATTTATAGCTGGTCAAAGACTTGATTTTCCTATGTTTACAGCAAACTGCTCACCATTCAATCAATACTCATCCAAAGTGTATACTTAAATCTTTTAATTGTTGTCTGTCGTAGGTTTGCTTACTTACACTAGGATCTGAACTGGAGAATGGATGTAAACCACTAAACTTACATGACTCTTTTTTATTGATCTATTTGTTATCGCCTGTGGATGGATGTTTGCTCTGAAATACCAGAACATATCAAATCTGCTTTTTTCCCCTTCCTGCAACACTTGTTAACACGAATACATTTGAAAACTGTCCACGCAATCTTATGAAAATATTTTAGAATCAGAAAGGGCCGTAGAGTGACAACAATAGTAGAGCGTTGAGTAAACTTTCTTACTGTATCTTGTTTAGCCTTCCTATGTTCAAAATGTAAATCTCACTTGTGTTGATTTCATAATTTATTGAAGGTGGCCCAGTGGTTACTTGTCTGTCCTGTGGACAGGCTAATATTTTGTACGGTACTGAAAATGTGTGCGGCGTGTAGCATCGAAGATATGTGAAAGGTACTCTAGTATAAGACTCATCCGGGCTTTGTAAATGTTATATAAACTTTCATTGCTCAAATGTTTCCTGGCTTTCGATGCTAGCAACATGATTCACGCGGACAGACGAGTCAGAATCCGTGAGCTTGCTGCACAACTGGATTGTGGTCACAATGCATTACAGAAGATGGTGGAGGACTTTGGGTATCAGAAAGTGTGTGCAAACTGGGTACCTTAGCAGTTGACACCCTATTGGAAGGAGAGAAGGGTGGAAGTCTGCTCTGATCTGCTGGACGCATTTGAAGCCAATGAAGACACGTTTTCTCCGATCTGATGACATGGTATGACACGTGGGCGTATCTTTATTATCCGGAAACGAAGGCTCAATCCATGGAATGGTGTCACACCTCTTCTCCAAAGCCTAAGAAGTTCAAGAGCCAGCGATCGGCACAGAAAGTCATGGTGATTGTTTTGGGGGATGACAAGGGCGTCATTCTCCTTGATTTTCTGGAACGTGGCTGTAGCGTGAACAGCGAGCGGTACATTGAGACACTCAAAAAGCTTAATGAAGCCATTAGGAGGAAGTGACCGTACAAGAATCTGAAAACGATCCACATTCACCATGACAATGCGCGACCACACACATTTTGGCAACAAATCAGGCAATCGGCAAATTGGGCTGGTCAGTGGTCCCCCATCCGCCGTACAGCCTGGATCTGGC
>JAOPJM010358095.1:0-17500 GCA_027124095.1 Muusoctopus leioderma | reverse complement strand
ATGTGCACGGTGTTGTTGTGTAATCGTCATGTGGTGGTTGTTGCTGGTGGTAGTGGTGGTGTACGCCTGTTAGTGGTGTTTGTGTTGGAAGTAGTTTCTGTGGTAGTTGTTGTGGTGGTGGTGGTATGCGTGGTTGTGATAGTATTTATGTTAGATATGTGGTAAATATTGTTATGTTAAAGTTGTTTAACCCCAGGTCAGCCTTGATCAAGCAGACCTGATCAAAGGCATTGAAGCCATTACCGTCCCATTGTATTTCAATCATAGTGTGCCTGATTTATAAACGCGGGAGATTTGGTTGCTATTTCTAGCAAGGTGAACGACTACAATAGTATCTCGCTTGTGTTTGTGGTGGTCGTGGCGGTGGTGGCTGTGGTTATGGTGGTGTTGGTGTGCTGAAGCTGTTGATAGTATTAGTAGCTGCTGTAGTAGTAATGATAGCCGGATATATGACTGGTATTTAAGGTGATAGTGAAAGTGATACTAGCGGTGCTGTGACTGTTGTCGTTAGTACTGATTTTGTTGTTGACGTTGTTGTTGTTGTTTAATCCCAGGTCATACTTCATTGGGTAGGCATATGTTTACAAACATTCCAGCTGTGAGATATCCTGCTTTTATCTACGACCACATTATCTAATGTGTCCTTCCATATTTTAAGACAGTAGGGTGTAATTTGAGGGAGATTCGGCTCCTATATCTAGCAGGTCAAGCAATCTTGTAGAGATTCCCTCGTTGTTTCGTTAGTATTGATGTCAATGGCATTGGTGTGGTGGATGTCCTGGTGATTGCAGGGAATTTATAGTGGCGTATTTAGAAGTAATATTATTTGTTTTATTATTGTATGTAGTCAGTCTATCCAGTGCTCCGAATATACCAAGTCCTCGCCTAGTGGAAAACCACAATTTACACTCCGCCATGCAGTTGTCAATCGTATACGGTACACAGTCCCGTTATGGTGTATTTTCTTAACAATCAACTTTGTTTCTATACGTCTGAAGGTTAACGTGGTGACTACCGTGGAAGCAGGCAAGGTAGACTTCGTCAAACAACAATATTTTCCTTTGTATACACTTATACCCAGTGGTGTATATCCTAGCACAACCTTTATGACTAAGCATATTATCTTACTATTGTTGTTATGTTGCCTATTTAATTATTTGTAAACTGCCTGGATTGAGTAAGAGATATTGTTAGTGTTTAGCTTCATGTCAGCATTGATTAAGCTGACCTATGATCAAAAGCATTCTAAACATGAACATTTCATCTTTTTCTAATTCTAGGAAAACCTTTTCTAATGTGTACTTCGTTTTTAAGACAGTAATTTGAGATTTGACAGAGACTTCGCTGCTATTCTTAGCCCATGTCCAATGTCCCAATCACAACCACATCAAAACCCGCACCACCACCACCACCACCACCAAAAATATTAACCCCACCATGTACACCACCACCATCATCAAAAGCATCAACACCACAATGCACATCCCCTAGTCCCCACGCCACGATTACCACTACCAAAATCAACACCACCACGATGTACATATCCCACTCCCCACACCATCAACACCACCAACACCAGTAGCAAGATCATCACCAACAGCTACCATGCCCATGGACCCAAGTTCCAGTACCTCCACCGCTAACATCACAACCGCCATCAACAACACCAGAAACATCAGCCCCCACCATGTACATAGCCCAGTTCCCACATCACCACCATCACCAAAAACATCAACACCACCATGCACATATCCTAGACCCCACACCATCAACACCACCAACACCAAAAGCAACATCACCACCACCACCACCATCATCATCATCACCACCACCAGACACAAACCACCATGTACATAGCCTAATCCCATCACCACCACCACCATCACCACCACCACCACCACCACCACCAATACTATCATGAACATACCCTAGTCCCAACGCCACCACCACCACCAGAAACAACAATACCACCCTGCATATATCCTAGTCCCCATGCCATCCACTCCACCAACGCCAGTAGCAACATCAACACCACCGCCTCCATAAACCATCATCAAAAACATCAACACCACCCTGCACGTATCCCAGTCCCCCCCACCACCACACCACCACCACCATAGAGATAAAGATCTCAGTGATTGATGATATAGCTGCAGTGAAGCAGTGAGATATTTTTGATATCGCCTCACCAGTCTTTCCTTGTAGATTTTATATGTGATATACGACCAAACTTAATAGTTTTGCCTCATTAAACACTAATTGAGCACAATTTCACAGAAATACACATTAAAAGAAGGTCTACTTGATTTATTCTTAAATCTCTTTCTGTTTCTTGTTCCTTGTTTATCGATTTCTTCCTTCCTTCCTTTAATTCCTTTCTCATGTATGAGTCCATTTCTTATGTTATTTACATTCTTTCTTTCTCTCTTTTTTTACATCCACTTGCTACTCCTCTTTCCTTCTCTTTCTCTCTCCCTCTCTCTCTCTTTATCTGTCTTTATCTCTGTCTTCCATTCCGTCTTTATATCTTTCTTTATGGTTTCCTATCATTTATTGCTTATTCCATTCACATACTCCAGATAGTAGTAGTAGTAGTAGTAGTAGTAGTAGTAGTAGTAGTAGTAGTAGTAGTAGTAGTAGTAGTAGTATTATTAGTAGTAGTAGTAGTAGTAGTAGTAGTAGTAGTAGTAGTAGTAGTAGTAGTAGTATTGTTATTGTCATTGGTACCAATTTTATTATTATTGTTATTATGTTGATATTGTTGTTGTTGTTGTGGTGGTGGTGGAGTTGGTTTTGGTGGAGGTAGTGGTGGTAGTGGTGGTGGTAGTGGTGATGGAGTGGTGGTTATATGTTCATGTAACGTACGCTTTCAACAGAGATACGGTTTAGAAGGTGAGTTTCCCGGATTATCGAATTAAATGTTCGAGATTTACTAACAAACATCTTTCGGATTGCTTTGACTGTCCTTATAAGTTAGCGAATTGTGATTTACATCCTTGTTTTTATTCCAAAATGGCAACCTCTATGGTAGCAGGATGATATGCTAGACACAGTTGTTTTAGCAACCAATACACCCCTCAAATGTTTAAGATATACTAAAACTGAAACAAAAATAAAAAAACATGAAAATTAAATGCACATGGTTTCAAACAGAAACATTTGCAGTTACAATTTTAAATGCACAAAAACAAACAAGTGGTGAAAACGACAACCTAAATGACAAAAAGAGTTCTAACAAAATCAGTTCCCTACCAAGAAAAGCAGCTAATCTTTTTGCTAGCGTTGTGAGTCGAATGGAAATATTAGATAGGAGTCAGCTCCAGATAAATAGAAAACTAAGGGATATGTCACGAAAGAAAGTGCCGCTTTACCTGAAGATTTTATTGATGAAATGGCAAAGAGGAAGGAGATATACAACTGCTTTGCAAAATCAATGGAGAGACCATTCATATGCTCTGCAAAGAGGAGTTTGGGGGAGCCCAGATAGATGTGTGACCAGATGTGTGCGGTCTCGATCCTGGAATGGCAGAGCATATGTATGTGCCTCTTATTTAAAACTGAATATGAGGAGAGAAAGCAGGAAGATGTCATGCGCTACACACCTGTCCACTGAATGATGGTGCTGTACATAGGTGGGACAGATATAAATCTCACGGTCAGATAAATAACTGACGACGTGGACCGTTAGCTGAATGTCAACTTAGCGACACAGTGCAGGTAAATGATGAGTGTCGAGACGACGCACAACAACATGTGGTATGGTGAGGTCTGCATAGACAAACCTGTTCGGACGACCGCCGAAGACCACATTGTGAGAGTTGAGAGAAGGTCAATCAGACTGGGACTTCAGGGCTGAATGGCCATGTGTGACACGTGTGGAAGTTTGAACTACCTGAGCGGCTACAACTCAGAAGAAGAAAAGCGAAAAGGGGAAGAGCGTAGTGGCTCAGAGCAGCAGAGACATTAACAATAGTAGGCCCCCCTGAGCTGCAGACAGTATGGAGGAATACCGTGGTGGCCTTTATATCATGACCGGTTGCAGTTCCTGGTATGGCTGGAGTGGAAGCAGAAATAAACGGGATCCACTCATACTCATACTCATCGGCATCATAGGTTGACAGTGGATACCCTCCTCTAGCACAGATATAGTCAGGGGCTCTGAGCAGAAATTCCCCTTCATCATCTTATGGCGATGGTCAGGGGTTGGTATCTGAAAAAATAGGAAATGAATAGAAAGAGAAGAGTTAATAAAGAATTGGCCAAACCTAAATGCATTATAATGATAGGTTGTCCCTTATAAAGAGACATCACCTATTCTCATGCAGTCGCCTTAGTTTCACGGTTGTCCGAATTTGAAGGAACTGCTCTCATTGATATACTTTTTTGAAACCCACACCAACAATCTTTATAGAGCTTAGAGACTACTCCACTGAGAATAGAGTGACTCTTCATGAATTAGCTGAATTGAGGATGCACACACGGCCATATTTTGGACGACCCATGTTGCAGGGCTGAGAATGCAAGGAGTAACCGCAGTGGATGGGGAACGGAGCTTTGGGGTTCCTCGACCCTGCCAACCTTGAGGTTTTTCTACCATTATGTGGCTGGGTATATACAGTTTGGGCAGTAAATATTTTACCTGTCTAAATCTATTATATTACGTTTCTGACTCTTTATTTATTATATATGTGCATCCCGACATATTTGGTAAGCCCTTCTATAGCACATTGTGTATTATATGTTTGGGGGCCATTGTAGTCAAGAAAGAAATAATTATTATTGCTCTTACTAAGAATAAAGAATAAGGTGAAGAATACGAAAAGAACAGCAACAACAGCAGCAAGAATTTATAATGTTCAATTGACACCACCATTTATTACGCATAACAATAGCAATAACAAATTATAGTCAATCAAGGCATAACAAAAAAATTCTTGAAAACTATGTTGCAAAACTAAATGTCATGATTATTCTTTAGTTTTGGTTTTTACGCTATTTTGCACTGAAGTTATCACTTTCTAATTGGTTTTCACGCTATTTTTCACTGAGGTTTTCAATAGTGTGAGATACTAAATTACCTTTGTAGAACATCTTAAGGGTGTATTTGTGTATGTGTATGCGTGTGTGTGGTGTGCGTATTTGTGTATGTATGTATGAGTGTGCGTGTGTGTGTGCGTGTGTGTACGCGTGCGCGCGAAGAAGTACTGAAACCGTGTGAGTTAGAGATAGCATTGTTCTTTTACCGTCTGATTAACTACAGAACACTTCATTTTAAGCACATTCATTATCTCTCTCTCTCTCTCTCTCTCTCTCTCTCTCTCCTCTACAATTTGTTTATATTTCTCTCTCCCTTTCTCATTCTCACTTACCATCTCTCTTCTTACTCTCCTCCCCCCTATTCCCCCTCTTCCTCCTTTCGTTCAGCATCTCTCTATATTTCTCATTCATCTGAACTAAAATAACTAAAATGTTTGACGATATGAACTGTAACTGTATTATCAAACTAATCTACTTTGATTCCATTGACGGTCATATGGTGCATGAATTGAAAACTGGCTTTGTGGCATTCAACAGTTAAATAGTGTAACATAAACTCCATAATACATATAACAAAGAGATGAAATAAAAGAAACTAATGGAACAAATGTTTCAATTATAAATGGAAAAACTTTATTTTAAATGCAATCTGACATTTCATATATATATTCCTATAAAGAACGTTATTGTTGTTAGGTAGCCCCAGGTAGCCCGAACTGAGCAAGCCATTATCAAAAGCATTCCGGTCGTGTCGATTCTATCACGTTCCTAAGTACAATGTACTCAGGTCCATATTATCCCTTATGCCCGTCTTTTGTAAGATGTTAGGGTTTCATTTATTGGACATTGTGTTGTTATTTCAAGTTGGTCAACCAACCGCGTTCATTTTCTCTATGCCAGTTAATATACGAATATTGTTATAAGACATGTTTTACTAAGACATTTTTTCAAAAGATAATGACGCATATTTTAACTTTCTGTCGAAAATACACATACTCATAAGATTGTTATATGCTATAGTATATACTGTATACGATATATATATATATATATACTATTTAGTTTGCCGGACGGTCAACCTTAAGTTTGACAGTCAGGAAACCTAAATATAAAATATCTCCGCTCTACGTATTGCATTCAGTTGAATATTGGTCTTACCAGCATCTTGACTGGTGACGTCTCATTTATATATATATATTTATATAGCCGCTTTTACCCTACTTAACATAGCCTCCCTGGACCTTCCACTACTTGAGAAACTTGGCAAATGCTGACTTAGAGATGCCAAACTGCTCGACGATCTCCTTGTGTGACTGCCCCGTGTTTGCGGATGTCTATGATCGCATTCTACTGTTGGTTGTCCAGATCTCGAGCACCACTGGTCTTCGCCATACTCTCAAACAAAACTAACAACATTTAAAACTGTGAACAGCGACAAAATGCATGAAAAGCTACGAAAACACAAAAGTTAACGAAACCTGGTTTTGGGGAAAATCAATACACGGCTTAAAAAATCAGGGTGCATTTTGTCAAACCTCTTTGTATACCACCTACACGATTTGCCTTCTTCGGGGTATCTTCCATGAAATTTTGAGCGCATTAGGTTCACTATTACGGAAATTATGGCCAAAAACTGTAAAGGTGATATACTTCTGGCAGGTACTGTACACACACACACACATTTATATATATATATATATATATATACATAGAGAGAGAGAGAGAGAGAGATGGGAGTGAGAGATGGGAGTAAGAGAGGGGAGTAAGCGAGAGAGCGATAGAGAGAGAGAAAGACACAGCGACATTACTTTTTCGGTCAAATGAAACCAACGATGGCGACTACTTACAGTTTGTTTACGTGAAAATCATACAGCTTGTCAACCACCATATTGGAATAGTATTCAAAACAAATACATGAAATATTAACAAAAGACAGCACAAATCTCGTTTTGATCTCGAATTGGCACAATCATTAGAAACATCAAAACAAACATATTTTATTATTAAGACAATGATCAACTATGGAAGGGAAGTAACTTAAATCCGAAATGCTAAATATAGGAATAGATATTAGACTGAAAATTTGACAGAAAAAAAATACATTTACTACAAACCCTATAATAATGAAGTAATGCAGAGAACGAATAGGGGCAATATAGCGCACATGTATTTCCGCGATTTCTTCTGTAACAGGGATCATAGATTCATTCGTGGTTCATAAATTAAGACCAATACAGGCAGGTTCCCTAGGTACGACAATGGCTCGATTAGTTGCCGCATAAATACATATTCGTTACCAATGAGGTAATCTTGCTGCAAGTTTCTACGATATTCGTAAACTTATCAAAACAGCCATATCATAGATCAAGGCCTCCATCATATAGCCAGGTAGAAGTACAAAACACAAGATACGGGGACCAAAACAAAAGGTCTTGCAAAGCTATATATGATGCATGTTTTCTAAGCGCATCTGTTATTCATATATGCAGTAGCATGGGCCTGATATGCAGACGGACGTTTGATTGGCAGATGTATGCGTAATGAATGGGCCTGTATATCTCAGTATGCAATTGTAGTCATCGCATAACATCAAGCAATATTCTAGAATATATATAGGAACCCTCTTATTTTATTTCAGTGCATAGATACCATGAGGCTTTGGAATACAAGTTAAACTATGAAACACACAAAGCAATGCCTATAATTTCCGGTATAATTCCAAAAGCGTTATCCGGAGTCCAATATAATTTTAGGAAAATAAGTTTAAAATCTCGTGTTCTATTGATCCGCTCGAGTAGCTGTAGCATGTAATCTTCACGTCAGACCGTAAATGTGCATGTATCGGCTTATTACAACAACATATAGTAAGGCAGAATAAGATTCCTGTTAGCAGAATCATTCCTACACATTCCGGACAACCCCTTCACAATCAGAACAGTCCTTCATATGGTGAGTAAAAAATTGAAGGGGTACAAGAGCAGTTGATCAGACGCTAGGGCGAAGAGGAATAAAGAAGGAAAAGGAAGAAAAGGGAAGAGACAGAAAAGAAACGAAAAAGGGAAGGAAAGGAAGAATAAGGGATTGGAAGGGAGACAAAGATGAAGGGAGACAGTAAGGAGGAGATTGGAAATAGTATAGGAGTGTATCGGACAGAGAATAGGATATTATGTGGATGCTGAGACATGCTGTGATATGAATGTTGAAAATACCGGATGCTGATATTGTAGGGGGGACGATGGTGTTTAGCCACTTTGAATCTGGAATGCACCCGAGACAGAAATATACTTGAAATCTTGTAAATTATGTGTGTGTAAAGAAGAAAGGTTTTCTTTTCTTATATTTATAATACTGCCGGTTAGAGTCAGTATTTTAGTTTTTCAATGACACTTAAATTATATTTGCAACCATGCCCATTTTATTTATATGAGTTTGCAGTCATTTTATTGGCCGGTCTTCCATTACTCGATCTTTTCAGTTGTTAGATATGTTTTGACAATGAGGGGGAATGTCGCTTATTCCAGTGTCTGAAGGAATGCAGGTGCTGTGTTAATCAGAAATTGAACGCGTTCTCTATAAGGCCGGTGTAATATATATCATGCCATTCGCACCTGAAATATCTGCTCTACACACCAGCTTAAGGGGCAATTAGCTGTATTCCTTCAGTTGCATTCTCACTGGGAATCCAGGCTACATTATTGTTGTTAAATATTTGCTATCCTTTTTAACTCAGGCGCCTATAATGTACTTTCAAGAAATTCTTATTAAACATTTTGTGATGTCTAAGTGATGAAGGGAAGCACCTAACTCTATATGTAGCCACGTTCATACTATATGGTGTATTGTATCATATATTACTCCTATTCGACAGTCGACATTCGCTACGTTTAGTTAGAGACAGTTCTATATAATCTATCGTGTCCCTAAAGGCATATCTTTAGAATGCACTACTATAGTATGGGGAAGCCTTATCGAATATGTTAATATCTGATCATTTATTGGGGATCTGCCTACTGCTATTGCTAATGATATGCTTAATTATCGTTGTTGATGTGTGCCTTTGTCCAGTTTTGCCTGTATTATGATTCAAAGATATATCTAGAAAATGTATATCATCAACTTCATATTTACAGTAATCTTACTATTGAACAGTCTAAATATTCTAATAAGGTTTTCATAAACTTATCCATATCATGTCAGTTACACTAATGTAGTAACGGGAGTCCATCGTCTCTGTACAACCCTATGTTGGCCTTTTGTGTAATATTCCCAAACGTATGCTTCGCTGTATATTGATCATAGTAAAGACATCGCCTGGAATGTCATCGCCTGGTTATTGTATCGCAAGTTGATTACGTCGCGAGCCACTATACTGTCGGTAAATTCATTGTCTTGCCAAATAACTCGTCGTTAAATTCAACATCATGCTTTCTTATTCTGTTATCTGGAAATTGTTAGAAAACTTGAAAATGAACAGTGAAGAACCGAAGTAATAATCGAACAGTATGTCTCCGATGCAAAAACTCCATATCACAAAAAGAAACATAACGATAGTCCTGTGAGAATTCAACGCGTCGTCAATGAATATCAAAATCGCAGAATACTGAATTATTTAAGAGGCATAGATCAGAATTCGTCTTTTTAGAATGTGTCTTCCTACCTTCAATGTGAAATAGCATTATCTTTTTACGGCATTATTTCGTGATTCAAATTTTCAAAGAAACTATTGAGTGAATTAAATATTAATCATTTTTGTCTTTGAATCTCTTTTTCATTGTGCATAACATGCGGCATATTTACGATGCCAATAAAAATGTTAGCCATGTATTTACTCTGCAGACGATGAATTTAGCGACGACGTTTCAACTGTTAATGTAATTAACTTGCGATGAAATTACCACTCAAATTGCAGGTCATGTATTTACTGCGATGAATTTACCGGATATATACACATGTATGTGTGTGTGTGTGTGTTTGTGTCTATCTGTGCGTGTGTATATATACAGTAGAGACTCACATACTTCATTTGATGAGTGGAAAAACTGAAAGCAACCGAGATATATACCCTCAATTTCGAAACGAATATTCTTTCATAATGCATATTTAAATCTAAAAACAATACACAAGGGAGATAACTCCTATAATATCAGTTTTTTCAAATCTAATTATAGCAAGTGACGGAGATAATTCCAAACATATCAGCTGTTTAAGTGTTTTCTTTCGAAATTTAGGCAATGCTGTAAACGTAGACCATGTTTCTTATCGCTTACTGGTGAAACCAACGGACATGTTTTGATCATGTTAGATCGTCTCAATATGTGTTACCTTTCACATCAGTGTCTGCATCAAGGGTTAAGAACTTATCGAAAGTTGTTTGACATTCAGGGCAGATCATCTCTTTCTACAACTCAGTGCATTAACTGAGTTCATTATGAAATTCTCTAGTAACTTATATGTTTCATTCATGATTAGAAACCTTTGTTAGCAAACATGTGCAGACCTCCGTCTATAAGTGCCAACAACTTACCCATATTATTTGCAGTCAACTCAAGTTAAGAGGGTGGAGCGTGTATATCCTATTCTTGCCGTGCAGCTCACTCTTGTTCTAATAGCATCACATTCACATTAGACAGACTTTCTCGGTGGGAAGTATGCAATTCAATCCCATCATCGTCCAAGACTTCTTCAAATCATACATAATTTGCCAGTGTCAGAATATATTTCTGCTTGTGGAAAACCTGTAAAGTCACGGATGCAATCTCGTCATATGTTTCAGCAAACACAATCCATAGTAGAAGGTTTCACTACATCCGATGTTTCGGCTACGTAATCCACATAATCCATATGTAGAACCTTTTTCCAGAAGCCTCTTACTGAAGGCTTACCCTCCCCATTAATTACTTTTATGCGATGTTTCAAAGTTCTTTACAGATAATGTTCATTGAATTTTCCTATCACACCTTGATCCATTGGCTGGAGCAAAGAAGTTATGTACTTAGTGATATATTCCACTCTCACATTATCAGAGAAAGATCATTTGAGTTCACGCAGCTTGGTGCATGTCTAAAAGGAGCAATGTTTTGTTGGAAATATTACACCTGACAATGTACCCTTTTGCAGCAGGTCAAAAGAAGTTTACAAACCAGTCTTTCAAAAGGCTCTTAGTCATCCATGCCTTCTTATTTGAATAACAATATCTCAAGTAGATTAATCTGAGCAGAGCCATTGAAAACTCATAACTTTTCGTAGTGATACGCAAGTAAGGTCTTTAATTTCATATCCCCAGAAGCATTTCTAACACAACACGCGTCAGACGATATTTGGAGGCGTTAAAGCCTGCTGTTGATTTCTCTTCACGACAAATACAAGTCCTAGCAAGCATGAAGCTACCAGATTTGATGTGTATATAAACAGATTAGTTACGTATTTCTCTGCGATTGGTCATTTGGTGTAGACCCATCTGATGAGACCTCAATAAGTGTCGAATATCGATTTCAATCTACAAAGAAAGAAATAAATATGACAAGTTCATATGTCTACTCTTGTAGGTTTACATATATAATATCATACCTTGACTCTTCTGTGGACTGAGTTCCCCGCTGACAGGTCGCTGATATTAAGTAATGTGTTAAGGACTTATAATATGCAAATTAGTATTTGCAGTTCACTCAAGTTACCGGATTTGATATTTATATAAACAGATTAGCTACGTATTGGTGATTTGATGTAGACACTTCTGATGAAACCCCAATAAGGGTGGAACATCGATTAAGGCTGTTCATTCTTTCAATCTACAGAGAAATATGTAAATATGACATATTTACATGTCTACTATCGTAGGTTTACATATATAATATCATACCTTGGTACTTGTGTGGACTGAGTTCCCTGTTCACAGGCAACTGATATTAAATAAAGTGTTAAGCACTTATAATATGCAAATTAGTATCTCCCGTTCAATGAAGCTACCAGATTTGATGCGAACATAACAATATTTGCTATGTTATTTGTCTGTGATTAGTCATTTGATGTAGACACCTTTGATGAGACTCCAATAAGTGTCGAAACTCGATTAAAGCTGTTCATCATGTTTTTAAAACTACAGAGAAATAAGTAAATAATATTACATGTTTACATGTCTACTATCGTAGGTTTACACACAAACACACACACACACACACACACACATACACACACACACACAATCATACACACATATATAAATATATAGGTATCATGATTACAATTTCCAAAATTACTGAAATCTACCCGAGTTTCTATAATGGTATAATTACAAGCTGTGTCCCGAAATACGTGGTGGTCATACTTTACAATTTTCGTAAGTGAGTAATTCCGTAACCTGAGTTACCGTAGCGCGGAGTATACATGTATATTATAATTATTGAAGTAAATGCCTTGCATATATAACAGAAATGGAAAGACATATCTTGAGATAATTCGCTTTCTGATACCTAGAATATATCTGGATGAAGCATATCATGAAGTGATATCTAATATGCGTACGCAAATATTAATATAACTATATACAAACGATGCCTCCTGACGCCAACTATTATTATCCATCAAATTGATATTTCCATCTAGTTGCAAAAGCATAATTGGTTATTTGATGATTTATATCACCAGGATCTTTCTGAAGTCTGATCTTTTTACCTGGCTTCGTCAGAGGTAGGGTGGCAGTTATTTCGAAACTGTCGGAGACAGAAGGGATGAGAATCGACGAATCATGTGTTACAGCAGTAAAAAGCAGTGATTCAAAATTTCAAGAAGGATTCATCCGAATACATGCACCTGAATTATCTCCGCTAAAAACAACAAAGGACTAACTGGTCTTGTTAAACTGCACAACCAATTATTTCTACCATGCTGAAACAGTTACAGTCCATCAGATAGGTTTCCTACCTCAAAGTTTCCGTCAACGCTATTTGGCTAACGTGGGGACTTGGTCGACCCCACGTTATAGCAGAAGACAATTTCCAAAGGTGTCCCATAGAAGGATCGAGCTCAGATTCACATTATTGTAAATAATTCTTCTGGAGAACAGTTTTGCATGTGCTTATTAACGTTTATCTGTTACTTATACATTGAAATTTGTAAACACCATGACATTATGAATAATATTTAGTTTGAATTAAACAGTGTAATGACCCCTTTAATAGTATATATCATATGTGTTTCTAACCTAGATGTATGATCAAAAATATTTGACGTGGGATTATAGTCGATTGTACATTATACCATTGGGTTTTGATAATAATATGCAAATGTATATCCGGTAGATTTAACACTAAAGAATCGAAGCTAGATACTGTAATATAATTATTAAGACGCTATATTATCTTCGCTATTTTGATTTCCCTTCACATCCTATAATCGATAACATCAATTTTTGATTCTCTTTTAGTATTTTACAGAAAAATAACCTCTAAAAAATTAATCTATAAATTCTCAATCGAAATAATCATACGATCAATGAGCTGTTTTCTATGCTTTATATTTTATGAATCTCTATTTCTTATTTATATTGCACTCTAGACGGACACAATATACGGTAATTACGTCTTGCTGGTTAAGTTCCTTTCATAAAATAGAAATCTATATTTAGGGAAATCCATGCTATATATTAAAGTAAGTCTGTACAAATCCGAATGTAGCCTTCACCGACTAATAATCTGCATGCTATGTGTTGGTCTCTCTTACCAATACTAGTATGATTTATACTACTTGAGAGCATAAAACACATCCGTACACTTTTCGTATTGCACATAAGTCTTCTCATGTCATCCTAACGTCTCACTACTAGTTCTTGTAGCTAAAGCATTAATATTGTAGGGTAATTATGCTCTTCGTAGACATGTATACTAGTTTCAGTGTTTGTCTTGCTCACACACGCAGTCAAATATACACACACATAAATAACTACGCAACAATCACGGCTCACATTCAATTAGACTTTGTTCAGCCACTCCACGTCTGTAAACGATAATTATATTGCCTACAAATTTCAGCCATGTCAGAGAACAGTCTAAACATCTTAAATGCATTGTGATTAATTAGAGTCTGAACTGTAGGAAAATTGCCCCAGCACTTTAACTGACCAATCAGAGTAGCTGCTCTGTAGCTTCATCCTGAGCCATTTTTGGAATATTTAAGAACTTCCTGCTTGGAATGTAATCACAGACGAAAGCCAGCGACTGGCTGTCATGCTGCCGGCTTGTGACGTGGCTAATCGTATTAACTCTCTCTTATTCTCTCTCTTTCTCTCTATCTATCTCTCCATCTGAGCTAGCACATAATGAACACATAACAATTACTTGCTGTCATATATACACAATCACATTCTATATTCCTGTCATGTTAATTATCTTGTCTCCTTTTCTATCTCCTACGATATTTGTAGCTACATTTCTTGTCTCGTGTGCAATACATTGAATGGAATAACTTTAATTGTGTTTTTAATATTATACGAACTTGACAGGTACATTGTTTATTGACCCCAGAAGGATGAAAGGAAAAGTTGGCCTCGACAACTTTGCCTTACATCCTTCTGGAGTCGATAAACAAAGTACTAGTCAAAAACTGAGGTCGATATAATTGACTTTCCGCTCCCCATAAATGTCTGGCCTTGTGCCAATGTAAGAAACTCAATATGATGCCAAGTTTATGGCTATTAATCCATAGAGATCAATTAGTTTGTCCTTAACGGGAATAAAAAGTACATGTTGATTTCAAATCCCATTACAAGCTAACTTCTCTTTTATACTTGTTAAAATGTTGACCTCCGACGAAAGAATGCACATCAACCTCAGTAGTCTACTCTTAACTACCAAAACTTTCTTTTCTCCTCCATTCAGAACAGGTAATTATCAAACGTTGATAACAAGGCTCCCTGAAGTTTTCTTCCTCTATCTACTGAAACACTAGAGTAATTGGTGACACTACAAGCTATATAGACACAGTAACCTTTACGGATTCAAATTCTTGCAACGCGACACACCGACAGGACATCAAAACCCCTGATGCAACTACGACTAGAATACGGCTGCCTTAGCTTTGTTTTGCAACCTGGGGACATGTAAAGTCCGGAATTTTCTTCGCTCCATTCTCGTTCAGCTGGACAGGAAAAGGCACACGGCAAAGTTCTTTGAAAGAATATCAATCTTCTTGTCCAACACAGTGTACCAGCGTTTAGTCAGCCGGCAGCTTTAAAATATTTTCGTTTTGGTTGTCATCAACAGTGCTGCTCAGTTTGTGTACCAATCTATCACAGAGAATTTTGTATCGCGGTATACCAAGAGATACATCCAATATAAACAGCATTCATCCTTTACCAGACACGGATCACATGAAACATTCATACAGCGTCATCTACAAAGAGACACTTCCAACGGCATATGTTCTGTACTTTTCAAAAGAGGAAACCAAACTCGTCACACAGCAACATGGAAACCCATATGCTGACTAGATTCCACCGGCAGGTAAACGTATTCATATGAACTATGTCACAGTCATATTTCTTTCCTTTCTCTTTTTCTTTTGTTATTTTTAATTATGCTCCAAAATTTAATTTATTTTTCAACTGTTTTAAACATGAATTATGTTTGTATTTCAGTTTACTCCCTTGTAAATACATGTATTATATGTTGAACTGATTTCTATACACACACACTTACACAAATAGTGGCAAACACAAAACATACATCCACATTCTCATTTAATGAATAATAATAGAACACAAAATTGCGTGAAAGAAGTGTAGACGCGTATAACCATATTAATAGTTAGGCAAAAACTAGGGTAAACAATCTAAAACAAGACAGTAAATTACGATGCTTAGCTAAACCTGAAGCGAATATCATTATGGACCACAATTATAATTTTACCTCAATCTGATGTATCTTGTAAGTATGGAAGCGTACTATTTTAGATGTATTAAGTAAGAAATTTACTCCAATAAATTTGGTATTATGCATAGACAACCAATTAGCTATAACCACAAACATCAACAGACGTACATTAGATACATTAAGGAAGGGCATTATAAATACATTCAGTACTTTCAGTCTCAAAATACCAGTAGCTACACATTTAACTATTGTTCACTTCCTTGATGCTAGACGAAACCTAATCACTAACATAGATATAACATTTCATAAACCTACTAAAACACTTATTTCAATGTAGGGTGATGCCATACATCCAATGTTTTCGAAACATTGTTAACATCAGAAGGGTTTTGAATTCATTTTCAAACAAGGAAACATTCTATAAGGTTGTTCCTTATTATATAATGCCTTACGGATTTAAGGACACAACTATCTCCACACCTTCCTCCCACCTTCCCAAACTCAATATTATATTGTATACTCCCACTACTCATTAAATGTTAAGTCTAATATCCTCAAAACCTTTCTGGCCTTAATCGATAACGCTTCCTCACAAACCTTAAATATAGAACACAGTTTCACATACATAGTCATAAATTAAGTTAGAGTTGCACAACCAATATGTATCCCATATGCCCTACAAAAGAACTGGGCTCATCTGTTCATGTAGAAACACGAACACAAGCTCGCTAAATGGGTCTCGTTATGCACAAGGCATCAGACACAAAACTAAGGTCACCTCCACTAAGCCAAACTTCGACGTGGTATACAAATATTACATAGACACGATCGAGGGGAAGATCAAACAAAGATTACATAATCATATATCCACATTCAGATGCATCAGAAAAAGCAATGTGACTAAATTATCCAACTACAACTGGTGGTTAAAAGTAAACGCGTCCAATCAACGCCTCAAATGGAAGATTATAGAAAGAACAGTATTTAATAGAAATGAAGTAAACGATGTTATATGTTTGCATAGAGAAAAGTCTAATAATTAAAAATATGCGTAAAAGTGAATTCTATTAAAGAGTAAGTTAGAGATTTTCGGAAAATATAGGCATCTCAAGGAACACATATTACGTACTCGGGTCATACCAACACTACCTAATTAAATATACCCGAAAATAATCCCCCACCTTTCCACTATTTCTGAGCGATCCTTCTCATTACATATAACTAGATTTTAACTCACGTGTAAGCATGCATATATGTATATGTGTGTGTGTGTGTGCAGTGTATGTGTGTGTGTGTGTATGTGTGTATGTGTGTATATATGTATATATGTATATATGTATATATGTATGTATAAAGGTTAGTTGTAACAAACATAACAAAGAGTACTCAATAGCGGATGGAGAATGTAAGTTATGTATGTATGTATGGTTAGTCAGAAAACATGTCGACACACGGAGCTGCATGTAAATACAGAAACGTCATGCTACGATCTTCAAACGATGAATTCTGTCAGAATTCATAAGCTGATGTTTTTTTTTGTACTAATTTGAAACCCAGGACATCGAAATTTTTCTGACTATCAATAAATAAACGTCATA
>JAOPJM010357780.1:0-11612 GCA_027124095.1 Muusoctopus leioderma | reverse complement strand
ATTTGGCATGGTTTCTACGGCTGGATGCCCTTCCTATCACCAACCACTTTACAGAGTGTACTGGGTGCATTTTATCGCGACACCGACACTAGAAAGGTTGTCATGCCATGCCTATGGCACAACTAAAGAGCCCTCGCTACCCTACATAATTTATTTGGATGACGAAACTAAAGAAAGACATAACACCGTAACCTCACAGCCTACATGAAAAAAAGTAAGTGTTAATATATAGATGAAATAAACTGAAAGAAAAAAAAAAAATGGATTGCAGAACTCACTCGGGTCGTTTCAGTTTGGTAGTATTATCTACTAGCCTGCAAATATCAGCAGACCATGGAATTGGTGCCCATTTTATGACTTCCAGCACAGCAGAGATCTTTTGCTAATAGACAATAAAAATATAAATAAATTACTTCCTCTATGTATGTTAACAAACACCCACACAAATTTAGTTCTTGAAATACCTGGATGATTAAGACAGTCTAATGAAATATTTATGGGCTTCAATTTTTCTCTACAATGAGCGAGACGTGGGCCGTTGACCCGTCTGGGAGAGTGGTGACTCCAATGAGGAATCAACGCAGGCCGAAATCACCCGTCCAACCAATGCCAGCATGGAAAACAGACGTAAATCAATGATGATGATGAATGAAGTAAAGGGTCAGTGACCAAAGACCGACACAAAATAATATATAATTCAGAAATAATAATAAAGCACATGTTTCTTTTTAATGGCTACGAGTACTCTACAATGATGTCATTGTTTTAGTTCCAAGACAATGTCAGAATAAATCACTTGCTAAACAAGTGCAAATAAACAACATTTTTTGGAATATATTGCAGACAAATTTTATCTCTCAATTCCAATGAGATTCTGAATTCAAATCCTGCTCAAGCTAACTTAGTTTTTCAATCCTCTTGGTTTGTCACAAAACACTAGTTATATATTGGACTGAAGGCCAAATATCAACTACAAAGAATAAATCAATTAAAAAAGTGTCTTTATCACTAGTTGATGATTCTTGGGCAGTCCCAATGACTCCTATGACACACCAGTAGCTGGTCATCTAACATTACAGACATATCATGTGTTTGTTGAGCATGCAGCAATTTGTGTAGAGTGTGCTGTAGTCATGCTGCATTTTCCACTATCCAGTCAGTCTGCCAGTGGCTACAACAGAAGGCAAAGTGGATTTGATTTATCAACCCTAGAAAGATGGCAAGACAATCCAGTGTTCTAGAAATTCTGTCATCTACTGCCCTTATATAAGTGTACTGAAATGTTTACCATGAATTAATGGGTCTTAAGAAAAGTTAAATGATGCCTTAAAGAGGAGAAATAAATAGAAAAGATTCAACACAATAACAAGATTATAACAATAAAAGTCCGAATAGTTGAACAGTTAGTAGACTGAGCTAGCAGTACTAACCTTTACATCAGAAATATAATCAATCACAGCTAAAGCCTTCGATTCCCAATGTGCTTGACCAAGATAATTGATGCAGTGAGTTCGTTCTAAAAGATCCTGAAAAAAAAAGAAATTGAAAATGACAATTGCAACAAGTCAAACAATTTTTAGGGAGATATTAACTCTTGATACCAACCCACCTGAAACCGACCCTGGTTCTATGATAAAAATAATTTGTTTTAAAGTGTTCATATTTAAATTTAAACCTTCCATTATAATTTTATGTAAGAACTTTTTGTTATGTTCCAAACACCAACTTAATAACGAGAATGTTAGTTATTTTATTAAATCCCTCCAAATTCTTGATTATTTTCAAAAATAATTGAAAATCACAGGCAGTGTATATCATTAGAAATATGGTAACGAAAAGGTTAAAGTGTGCAGTTGGACAAGTTGATAGTGGTGCCGCTAGCTTACTGGCACCATACTCTAACAAAGGAACAGCAACTGTCACACTGACAGTCTACCTTGCACATTTCTGCTGCGACCACCACTAGAATCTACAGGTCTTTGACCATAGGTCTGCTCGATCAGGGCTAACCTGGGACTAAACAACAACAGGCATAAAGAAATCAACATGGACAGTAAAGAGAACACATGTCCAGACCCATATGATTAATGAGGCAGAGGCATGATACATCTGAAACAAAAAATCTATTGGTGGCATTGAGCTATTTGACAAACTACCTGTGCACCATGGATCTGTTTGATTAGAGCTGACCTGGAGCTACACAACAACAACTAGCATTGTGCTGTCTTTGGACGGAAGAATCATGGTTTCAATTCTGAACATGTTATGCATTCATTGGAAGATTTTTTAAATGTCATCAAAAGAAAATGGCATGTTCTTAGATCTGACAAAGTGCCATAATCGAATCACTCCAGGATGACAAAAACTTATGTAAATCTGCAATTCCAGGAGAAGTTATAGAAGAACATCTAGTAAGTGCATCAGCAGCTGTGTTATGTTTACCATGTATGTGTCGGATGTCATAATTGTAGACCAGTAATTCTATGCATTAACAAACAATCTTATTCTTTGTTTTTCCTCTACTTTTGGGACTAAATATGAAGGAGAGCACTTGTTGGTCAGTGTATAATGTAAAATAACCCTGAAGTAAAAAAGCACTTTCTAGGATAGCCATAGACTCCTTTTCAATGCATGATAGATTTTGTTCAGAGTGACAAAGAGTTCTGGAGAAGAAAGCAACAGGTTTATTACACTGTGACAGGACACCCAATAATGTAGTTCAGAAGTAACAGTCTCCACATGTAACGGAACTTCAGGTAAGATAGGTGAGACAGAGTCATTAACTATTGAAGTTTTAGGCAGATGAATTTAGGTGTCAGTTTTTTCGCAATGTAGGATATAAAAGAAGTTGAATTAGTTTAAAGAAAGGAGACACATGTTTAGAGTAGTAACTAAACAAAGCTATTAGTCGTTGTAGTTGGTTAGCATTGCTGGGTGTTGGTTAATCAATGAGGGGTTGCAATCTTTCTGGGTCAGGTTGCAGAGAATTATTTTTTATTTTGTATCCTAGGTAACAGATGGATGTTTGGCAGAGAAGACATTTGTCATTGATCAATGTAATATTGAGTCTAGTAGTAACCGAAATAAATTTAGTCAAGTTGCCATCGTGTTCCTCAATAGTTTGGCCAATGATGGTGTGAACTCCTTTGGTATAATAGTCAGTAATTATACCATCTATCATTTTTTGAAAAGCACTTATGGCATTTGTCACACCAAAGGGTAACCTTGTAAACTGGAATAAGCATCCATCAGCTTGAAATGCAGTGTATCTATTATCATCATTGTGGAGTGGAATCTGATGGCAAGCAGTAGAATATATTGTAGGAAACTGGAGATCTTTAATATAAGGAAGTGGATAGGTATCTAGAAAGCAGTAGCAATTTATCGTTTGTGAATAGTTGATAACAACACAAAATTTGCCACTAGTGCTGCTATCACTAATATCATCATCAAGCTTTTCAGTCTCCTTCATAATAAATATTTCATCAAGTGGAGAAAAGCAAGGATATTTAATAGTAATTGGTTTCAAATCACATTGTATAGGTGTGAAAAAATACAAGGAGAGGTCATCAAGATAAGAGCAAGTTGAGCAACAATAAAATATTTTAATGATTCTCTGAGTTTAAATATAACAGGGATGTGTCATTTAAGAAAGACATGCCCCAGAATTATAGATGAACACAAGTTAGGCAAAACATTTAAGTGCACCTTTTTGAATACAGAAAGATGGAGAAAGTCTGTTTAAATTGAGTTGCCAGGTCAATTCAAAGACATTGCTGAGATGTTGAGAAAGAGATTCTTGCAAACATCCTCATCTATGAAACTGGTGACACTTCTCAAATTGAGTGAAGCATCAATACGTTAGTTAGCCATATATAGGCACAGACATGGCTGCGTGGTTAAGAAGTTTGCTTCTCAACCATGTGGTTCTGGGTTCAGTCCCACTGTGTGGCACCTTGGGAAAGTGTCTTCTACTATAGCCTCGGTCCAACCAATGCCTTGTGAGCGGAATTGGTAGACAGAGACTGTAAGAAGCCTGTCGTATGTATATATACATGTGTGTGTGTGTGCTTGTCACTGCTGAACATTTATCGATTGGCCGGTGAGTTTGTTTAGGTCTCCAAATAACAAATGTCCGGCCGTTCGGTAGTTCAGTGGTACGATTTCCATACTTAATCAGTATGGTTGGTGACAGGAAGGGCATCCAACCGTAAAATGCTGCCTCAAGAAATCTGTCCAACCCATGCTAGCATGAAAACACGGACGTAAAAACGATGATGATGATGATGATATACACGGACACTAGCTTTTTTAAATCCATTTCTTTGATGTGCCATGCTGTAGCGAGGATTGTAGATGCTGATGTGGCCAATGCAAAATGTCCAACCTTTTTGCAAGTGTGACAAGTTCTGCTATTTGCAGGACAAATAGAGTGGTCATGGTAGGGACCAGCACAAAATAGCATCTTCGTCTATAGGTTGATTTGGCCATGATGGCAGAGGTAAGCTCATTCTAAGGGAGCTGGACTATTTTTACTGCACTTCCAGATAGGGCACTGAGAGGGAGGGAAGATCACTGTTAAGTCTTTGCATTTGCCTAAGTAACTTCCAAAGAACGAGCTTAGGTGATTGGATTGCCTATTCCAAATTCAGTGAAGAGTTCAAGGAGTCTTTGTCATATATGGCTAGAGATGATCGTGGAAATAAATGAATTTCTAATGCTCTTATCTTGATATACATCAATTGTTACCACACAAAATTTACAGTGTCTATCGACACAGTTTAGATTTGTGACATAAGATCCAATATTTTCACCTGGTTGCTGTTTTTGTGACTGCATTTGGAATCTGCAAAAAATTGCATTCTACTGCCTAATGAAGATGCAGTTGAGGATAACTATTACAGTATTGTAGTCGATGCAACCAGCAATATGACTGAAGACTGAAGGGGAGATGAAGTTAGTAAGCAGAGTGAGTCTCTGTTGTTCAGATGAGTCTAAGAATTCAGCAAGAAAATTAAGGAATGTAGTTTTCCAATATGTCCACTCTGTGCTTGTATTTGATGAAGTGTCATCAAAGCAATGTGGCTGAAGAAATTTTTCCATCGTTATTGTTGCATTTCACTGTGGGAAGGCATGTCCTGGAGTACTTTCGGAGTGAACTTGTGAAAATAAAATATTTCTGAGTTTTAACTGAATAAATTGTTGTGACGAGAAACGTTACCGGGAATCAAATCATTTTATTCGGTTAAAACGTTCAACTTCAGGATTTGAGGCACACGTGCAAAATGTCAATATTTATGGGAAATGGCTAGTTGCCAGCCTTCAGCTAAAGTATACCATACTGCACCTAGACAAGAAGTAGCAGTAATGATTTTGCAGCAAAGAAGAAACGTTTAAAAGCAACGAGACCAACTGTATACCTACTTTAATATATTTGCAAAATATTTCATCTTCATTGAGTTTGTATTCTTTTATATACGGGCGGATAACTTCTCGAAGTGTTTTTTCCATCAATTCAATGGCTACCAAGCGATCCAGCATCCGAAAGACAACAGATTCAGTAGTTTCCTGAATGTAAAAAAAAAAAAAATCAATAATATCAACTAAGGCATTTTTTTATCTCCCAAACCTCTTTTCACAAATTTAAATTAAATTGGTTTTCATAAAATACATTCACAACATAACACTGATAAGATATCAGCCTCTATGTGGTCGCTCGACCTGCCAGAAATAGCAGCCAAATCTCCCTCAAATAACACCTTGTCTTAAAAAAAGGAAGGAGACATTGGATAATGTAATCCAAGACACCCCTAGAAAGATAGAATGGAGAGGGAATGCCCCTGATCATCGATTTGCTTACTCAGAGATGAACATTAACAACCTAACATTGATAAAATACACTTGCAATCAATTTTATCACTTAAACTATTGTGGTTATGTATATATTCTGCATAGTATTGCATCCTGTATAATACAACTGTTATAACTTGTTATATCCTTTGTACAATCAATTTTACAGTTCTTGCTTTAGTTAACCAAACTTGAAAAATTCTTCATAGCAATAATTAATGGTAGGGAGAATATCAAGCTGTAAAAACATAATAATAATAATATAATAATAATAATAAAAAGGGAAATGTTGAAGGAAAAAAAATTTAGTAAATGAAACGATAATATTTAGCATGCCTTACTTGAGCGAAACTTGCAGCTGTCATTTTACAGTGGTATTTGGTATAAAGGTTTTCTAGCTTGTGGTAAGATGTGATTAAGTCGATCAGAGGGGTTAAAGTTGTCTTAATGTTGGTGTAAGTCTGGAAAAAATCAGAATATGACAATCAAATATATGAAATATAACAACTTTGACAGTCAGCACTATCCACCTGTTATATATTAATATTGAAGTGCACATGAACTTGAAAACTTTGTCTCTAAGAGGGTATCTACTCACTTACCAGAATACAGATATTGCATTGTCATCATAGTTTATGTTCGTTTTTCAATGCTGGCATGGAGTGGATGAATTTTGTTTTTGGAGCAGTATTCCAGTTGGATGCCCTTCCTCTTGCCAACCCCTACATATTTTTGTTGTAAGTAAGGTAAGTTTTTCCACGGATCTTTAACTGTTGAACAGCTAATGTGCTGGCTGATTGCCATACACAGGATGTAAACAAATGATCACCAGTAGTTAAGCGATGTCAACAATGAAGACTCCATGGAGACACACACATTATATATATATATATATATATATATATATATATATACATACATATATACATACAACAGGCTTCTATACAGTGTCTACCAATTTCATTCACAAGGCCTAGGTTGGAACATTGATAACTTGCTTGTTAAACAAGCTATCCTCATTGTGTGCTTACAAACACAAATCAACAACAGTGAGGAGTTTCTTGATTGTTTGATATGGAGGTCACACCCTGCACATCTCCTTATGGTGTGTTAGCATTACTTTTTGAATTCTTCTGTTCACAATAAGAGCTTGTTAACTCTTTAGTTGCCAAACCGCTTGTTATCATAAGATACCAAAGTGCCCAAATTTACCTATTCATATTTAAATCAAAATACCAACATAAATCTCATTACAAGGGATTTCACTCAATAAACACTTGCTTTATAACATCCAACGTTTATAAACATTAAATTCGCGTTCCCTAAAATTTTGGCTATTTTTTCCAAATCCATTTTTCCGTAATGTTCTACCCTTTTCAGAAATTATATAAGCTTTAGATTTCGTAACGACTCTGAATGGTTTTTGAACGCATTAAATAAAAAAAAAGAAAATGTGTCAAGCATAACATGTGGTTGACTTTGAACTGGATGTTTCAATTTCTGATACTGTAAATAATGTCAGACTGCAGTAGTGAAAGTGAGATATTTCTCTTTGAAAATTTTCGGAAGAAACCAGATCCATTCGGTCATCCTTATGACTGAAAAACCCACTGACTATTTACTTTTGTGTAATACAGTGTAGAGTGGACTATTTTAGTCTGGGTTCAGACAGCCCATTTAATGCCAGTGGCATGATAAAATGCACACAGCTAACACTGTAAAGTAAGTAGTTGTAAATACCATGACACAAAAAAAAAAAAATATCTTTCTCCTCCACCCCACCCCCCACTGCCACAGAGGCCCTGAATAAAAAAAGCCATGGGCACTGACAAAAACAAAAGAAAACAACAGTTAAAGTTTTGGAAAATGTGCTTTTAAAATTTATAAGAA
Organism: Muusoctopus leioderma; assembly: GCA_027124095.1. NCBI lineage: Eukaryota > Metazoa > Mollusca > Cephalopoda > Octopoda > Octopodidae > Muusoctopus > Muusoctopus leioderma. The sequence goes on along the minus strand of JAOPJM010357780.1, from coordinate 3,872 downwards.
AAAAAAAAAGTTAAAAAATTAGTTTCCAACTATTTTCTTTTCTATGTTGTGATCAATAGTATTTTACATATATATGTAATTTTCATTTCATCACCCCGGTTTCAGGGCCTCTGAGACTGATGGGAAGGAAGAGGGAGTAGGAAGGTATCCTCAGGCAGATCTGGCCCTGAATGCTTGCAACAGAGTGGACTCCTCCGCTAAAGACACCCAAGGGTGGTGGTGAGGTTAAACTGGACGATGGACCAAAGTAGGCCATGGTGTGATTTGAACTCAGAGTGCAAAGAGCAAGAACAAATACCGCAAGGCATCCTATTCGATGCTCTAACAATTCTGCCAGTCCACCACCCGAGACCGGTACCTTATTTATCTATCCCGAGAGGACGAAAGGTAAAGTGAACCTTGGCGGGATTTGGACTCAAAGCACAGCAAGCCGAATGAATATTGCAAGGCATTCTATTTGACACTCTAACGACTGCCAATTCACCGCTGAAGCTTCAGTAGTGTTCTGCATTCTGGTTTAGAGAAGAACTTTTAACTTGTTAAATCTTACCGTTAGGGCTGTTTCTGAAGGAGTTGAGGTGTATTGGTCAGAAGACTTGTTTAACAAACTAGTACACTTCTTATAGACAGTTTCCATGACACAGAGGGCATTTGACGGCCATTCAGCCTAGAATAAAAACAAAAAGAATATGCAGTAAAATTATAATCTTTATCATGGTCAGATATTTTTAATTAGATGCAAATGATGAAACTAATCATGATGGTTGTTCTCAGGCCTGAATACCACCCCCTTTTAACAGATAGGATGACCAACTGATGGTTATGTCATCATTTTGGCAACTCACAAAAAAAGCTCCAAGCCATTTTCATGAAGCCTACAGCCATTACTGGATGAGAGTACCACTGCCTACAGGAGTTATCGAGAAGAATTTAGATGCATTACATATTCATGCAACCTATATGTACCAATGAATGACTGTTCTATGGTTAAGAGTAAGAAATAGAAACAAGAGACGAAACATGTAAAATTTCCAACTTTGACATTAACAACACAGTGCACCACACATAGGGGAGCCTCTACATGGTCAGTCAACTTGCTACAAATAGCAGCTAAATCTTCTTCAAATCGTACCCTACCATCTTAAGTAACGGAAGGACAGGTTGGCTAATGTAGCCTTAGATATATCCCCAAAAAGATGAGATGGCCAAGGGTGGAATGCCTTTGATCATAGGTCTGCTGGATCAGTGCTGACCGGGGGCTAAACAACATCAAGAGGCATTCTTGATATTAATAAAAGAAACAACAAACATTGGCTCCAGGTGAGGAACAAATGATGGAGAGCAAGGCGGGATCGTTCCACTCAATATAATACATGAATATTCAATGGCTGTGAGGTTAAGGTGCCGAATTACCAACCTCATGGTCACAGGTTCGAATCAAGAATTGAATCAACTCCCATTTTATTACTGGTAATCTTGTCAGTAATTTGAATATTGATGAAGTATAAATGTTTTGGTTCTTCTTGACACCGTATGTCCTTTTGTTTATCATCATCATCGTTTTTACATCCGTGTTTGTCATGCTAGCATGGGTTGGACAGAGATTTCTTGAGGCAGCATTTTACGGTCGGATGCCTTTCCAGTCACCAACCATACTGATTAAGTACGGAAATCCTACCACTGAACTATCAAACGGCTGGGCATTTGTTATTTGGAGACATCAACAAACTCACCGGCCGATCAATAAATGTTCAGCGGTGACAAGCACACACATATATATATAGGCGCAGATGGCTGTGTGGTTAAGGAGTCCGCTTCGCAACCACATGGTTTCGGGTTCAGTCCCACTGCATGGCACCCTGGGTAAGTGTCTTCTACTATAGCCTCGGGCCGACCAATGCCTTGTGAGTGGATTTGGTAGACGGAAACTGTAGAAGCCCGTCATATATATATATATATATATATATATATATATATGTATATATATGTATATATGTGTGTGTGTGTTTGTGTTTGTCTCCGTATCTGTTTGTTTATATAACTTTGTTTATGTAACTTAGCGGTTCGGCTTAGAGATCGATCAGATAAGTACCAGACTCAAATGTACTGGGGTTGATCTAATCGACTTCACGGCGGTGCCCCAGCATGGCCCCAGTCCAATGACTGAAACAAGTAAAAGACACAGCCATGCCTGCGCCTATCCTATAAAATATACTTAAATTGCCACTCATTGTAGAACATACACATATATATATATATATATATGTGATGGGCTTCTGCACAGTTTCCGTCTACCAGATTCACTCACAAGGCATTGGTCAGCTCGAGGCAATAGTAGGAGACACTTGCCCAAGGTGCCACCATGCAGTGGGACTGAACCCGAAACCACGTGACTGCAAAATGAACTCCTTAACCGCACAGCCAGCCATGCCTGCGCCTATCATGTAAAATATACTTAAAGTGTCGCTCATCGCAGACACACATACACATAGACACACATACACATAGACACACACACATTAACACAAACATACATACGCACATACACACATATATATATATATGTAAGTGTCCACACGTAATGTTTATTTTTACCTCGGCAATAACTTAATTTTCACAATCCAAAAGACTATTTATCCTAAAGAATTTATGCTTAGAAATTTTGTTATTTTTTTCTGATACTTTTTTTTAGGACAAATTCTTTCATGGAATCATGGGGTATATTGTCGCGCAAGTCACCATCATCAACAAGTGAGAGTGTGTATGTGTATGTGTGTGTGTGAGTGTATGTGTATGTGTGTGTGTGTGTGAGTGTATAGTTTCAGAGTAGATATGACTATTTATATACATGCACACATAGTTATATATATATATATATATATATATAAAAGTCTCTTCTGTGTGCATGTGTGTGCATATGTGTGTGTGTGTGTGTGTGTATGTGTTTGTGTGTGTGTATATATGTTTGTGTGTGTGTGTGTATATGTGTGTGTATGTTTGTGTGTGTGTTTTTCACTTGCATCACGCATCATTTCTTCTTGACGTCATTATTTACTCTGTAGAGATCTGAAGCTAAACGAACAAAAGACAATGCTGTTGCCATGACAACAAGCGATGATACTCCAGCCTCATTTTGTTCATCTCGTTTCTGATTATTGTAAATCCATTGAAAAAAAACAAAAAAAAAACAAACAAAAAAACTAAACAAACAACAACAAAAACAAAACAAAATATCCCTACAACACCTCCCCTCCTGAAGATGTTGTGGAAAGAGCAATAGAAGTGATGTCTGTTTTTGTTGTTGAAAGACTTGCTTAACATTACATCAACGACCTTATCAGCACTCAACTTTCTTTTTTACGTTTTCAGATTGTAAAAAAAAAAAAAAAAAAAAAAAAAAATATAGAAAATACCATTGCAATAAATCATTTGTACATGGAATCATCTGTAGTTGGTAAATAAAGAAAAATTTATAGCGAGACATCACGACATGTTACTCACATCCAACAGATTTCGAAATATCACCTTTGCTTTTTGCTTTTTTCTCTTTTTTTCGCCAGTGTAAAATTCACGTTACTAAAAACGTGTGTATAGTTCACTTCACCGAAGTTTGAACCAGAAACACTGAAATTTCTAATTAGAGCATAGTAATTAACCAGGAAGATTTAATTTGGCAAAAAAAAAAACAAGGGAAAAAAAAAAATAAAATTGAAGCTTTTTAAATGTTGATAAAATATTAAAAAAATTCTTCTTCTCGGTTTAACCAAGTCAGACGTAACTCTAAGATTTCTGGTTATTGAGAAGAAGAAGAAGAAGAAGAAGAAGAAGAAGAAGAAGAAGAAGAAGAAGAAGAAGAAGAAGAAGAAGAAGAA
>JAOPJM010357574.1:0-11614 GCA_027124095.1 Muusoctopus leioderma | reverse complement strand
ATTATCTAAGACATCATCATATAGACAATCCAGTTATATTTTGTTGACATTTTTCTACCATAAATCTTAAATCAGAATACCATCGTTAGTTTATAAAGAAATAATTATACAGAATTTAAGATAATATATACACATACCAAAAAAAAAATAATATATAAAATAAATTCTGTGATATTGCAGACAAACTTGCTTAACACAATCCATAGTCAGCCTAAAATATGCTAATAAATTGTATTTATGGATAGGCAGGCTATTATGGAAACATGAAAAGAATTTGGAAAAATATAACAAATAAGTAAATAAATAATTCGATAATCAGAATGAAATCAACAACACAAACAGTTACTTTAGACCTAACAAAATCAATAATTTACCTATGCAACAGCTGTCCTGACAGTTAAGCGTTAAATGAGAGTGGCAAGATTAGTTTGGTAAATAAACAGCAGAGAGGATCTAACCAGGAGAGGAAATGTAATAACTATATCCAATTTCATTGTTCTCAGTGATGTTTCTATCCAATAAATAAACAAATAAAGAGCATTTCAACACATTTCCTCACAAGACCATTCAGTTCTCTTTATATATGGCATTTCTCGACACCAAGAAGTGTTCTTACACACACACAATATATATGAGTGTGTATGTGAGTGTGTGCGTGCATGTGTGTGTATAATTGTTTTGATACAGATCAATAAGATTAGGCAAAAGAAGAAATACATGCAGGCTTTTGCAACTCCTGTTTTATAAACTCATAAACAGATTTATGTTGCATCTCACTTAGCTTAGCGTTGTATATCTTTGCACATGAGCATATGTAAAAGATGAGGAAGGTGGGGTGGGGTGAGGGTGGTGGGTGGGGTGTTGTTCCACGTTCAAAGTAAACATGAAAGAATAGAGCGAGAAAACTTCCAAATGTATTAGATGTTATATTTTCACCAAAATAAATAATTCTTTTCTCTTCTAAATGTGACTATAAAATCCAATATCAACTATTTCTGTAAGGGTCAGAAAACATCTTTTGTAGAAAGATAAAAATGCATTCAAGTAAACACACACAGACAAAAATACACAAATACACACACATGCACAAATATACACAAACACAAATATACATAAATACACATGCACACACACACACATATATATATATATATATATATATATTTTTTGCTTCCATGCATACATGCATATAAATTTATGTACAAATGAAAATGTGAATGTACATAAGTGTAGGTATCCATCGCTGTGTAAAAGAGTACACATACATAATTACATAAACTTGTACATGCACGTGTAAGTATACACAAGTGTTGAGTAATGAGTGCGTGATGTTCTTTATGTAGGAAGGAAGTTAACAGCAGGTTGGGCGGTGGTATTCATTAGTAGAGCTCAGCAGATGACAGACACAGCTATCTGACAGGGGTTCTGGTTCCGTTCCGTGGTTTTCAACCGAAAATTTTCAACACAGCAAATTAATTGCAAATATAAACTAAAAAAGATAAACAACCAACAAATGAGCCAGACAACAAAGCAATGGGGAAGCTTATATGTTGTCATTCAGTCAGCTTGATATAGCAGCCAAATCTTCCTCAACAGAGACCCTATTAACAAGGTAGGGGAGAAAGGGGAAATCTTCAAATGGCATGACCAAATAAAGACAGGATAGTCAGGAACATGCTGATTGACGGCCAAAGAAAGGAGCCTCTATGCACTTGCTCAATTTGCTAGAAATAGCAGTCAAATTTTCTTTAACCACCCCCCCCCCACTGTCTAAAAAAAGGAAGGACATATTGGACAATGTAATCCTAGATATACAAAAAGACAAGATGGTCATGGTTAGAATGCCTTTGATCATAAGTCTGTTCAATCAAAACTGATCTAGGGTTCAACAACAACAACATGCTGGGCGAAAATAACTGAAGGATTATAATTTGATCTAGTTACCTTTAAAATGAACATGTAAAATAAAACAAGACTAAATAATCATTCATTTACTCTTTTACTGGTTTCAGTCATTGGTATGCGACCATGCTGGGGCAATGCTTTCAAGGGTTTTGTCGATCATATTGACCCTAGTATTAATTTCAGTCAGGTACTTAATTTATCTATCTCTATTTGTTGTGTGGCTACTTGTAAACAATATTGTAGATCTACTTAGTGATTCTCACATCACTACTTAGGAAAATATGGTGCAGTCTATGCTTCACTGAAGAGGTCTAATAAGACTGAAACAGGTTAGGAGTTATCACCTGTACTTACTGAAATAATTAAAATACTATTAGTCATTGAGCTAGTGTTGTCTTTTCCTCACCACAAGTATTTCTAATTATATTTTTTATACTCACTGCATTAAATATGTTGGTACAAGCTTAACTCAATACATATTTGTATACAGAATTAATTAATTCATTCATTCATTCATTGATATGCTCTCTAGTGTGTTGCATAATGTTTCTATGAGTAAAATGCAGATTAAATATTTTCATCCAGCTTGACATGCTGGATGGACAACAAACATCTGCATAGCTGGAGTGACAAGACTTCTAAATTGCTCCAGAGAGTCATTACTTCTGTGCCATAGGTCAGTTGAAGCAAAGTTGACCAGTGATTATTCATTAATAACAATGAAGTGTGAATAACTCAAAGATGAAAGTCAATTTAAATCAGGTTTCACACCTACTGGCAGACTGTAGAGATAGTTATTTACAAGGGTATTTATAGCAGCAATATCAGGTGATAATTGCAGCATCTCTTGGAGATTCAGTTATTTCTATTCATCGTCACCATCGATTCTACGTCAGCTTTTCCATACTGGCATGGGTTGGACAAGATTTGTTTTTTCAAGGCAGTATTCTACGGCTAGATGCCCTTCCTGACGCCAACCCTTACTTATTTAAGTATGGTACTTACTCCACTGATCTTCACCTGTCGAACGTCTAAGCTGCAGGACCTATTATTTATGTGGGATATAAACAAATGACACTGCTTGCTTAAGTGATGTCAACATAAGAGATAAACATACATACAACAGGCTTCCGCACAGTTTCCATCTACAAAATTTCACTCATAAGGCACATGGTTAGCCCAAGGCTACAGTTGAAGATACTTGCCCAAGGTGCAACACAGTGGGATTGAACCAAAAATCACGAGGTTGCAAAGCAAACTTCTTAACCACACAGCCATGCTTGCACCTACAAACTTCTTAACCATACAGCCATGCCTGCACCTGTGAACTTAACCACACAGCCATGCCTGCACCTGTGAACTTCTTAACCATACAGCCATGTCTGAACCTGCGAACTTCCTAACCACACAGCTATACCTGTGCCTTCTATTATTATAATACGGCACTATTTACATAAAATTATTACATCCTTCACCGACAAAAGTATAAAACTACATATGTACAATATTATCAGAAGATTATCTCAAAATTTCTATATTTTTAAGTGTAATCATATAATACAAAATATTCAAGTGTAACGATATCTTTCAATAGGTCTTCTAATGTGAGTAGAATGACGTGGTACAAATTCTATAAATGGTTCATTAGTTTATAGTGTTTGATCAGGTTGCAGTGTAGGAGCTTCATCAGGAATCAAGGTTGACAGGTCAAGGAAATTTTCAGCAATACTGATACTTTCAGTTCAAGCACTCTCGTCATATATAACCATGGCCTTATCTTGGGTATCTCCTAACAAGGCTAAGTCTCTAAATGTTATGGCATCTTGATCATTGGGAAAACAAATGTGAGCATATTGGGGACTTGATTCCAATAGTTCAACTTCCTGGACTTCCTCAACAGAACCTTTCTGAGCAAGGAAAGCCAGGTTGACATGTTCATTCCTGTAGCCATTTTGTTGATGTACAAAATAGGGAACATATTGAACGTATAGTGTCAGGTAGAATAGATCCCCATGTGGTGGTAGCCTCAGGTGCATCTGTTTCGATGGTAAATGGCATATGTTTGTCTACTTTAGCCTTGATAGACTCTAATAGCTGCTTTTAAGTCAGTAATTATGAGAGTGCAAATTGAGCATTGATTACAAATCTTATTCTTTCAGAGAAGCAAGCAACCCATCAAAAATGATAAGCAAACAAACCGGTCATACGAAATAAGAATTGCTTATTAGTAAGCACAGGTATTTCTTTTGAGTGGAGTTAAATGTGAGGGGTCAAGACGTAATTCGTTATGGCTAATTTGAAAACTTATAATACAGATAGATTTGGTTAAAAATTACATTAACAGTTATAGCGGAGTCAACTACTAAACCCATTTTGCTAGTACCATTAACAATATGTACTTGTGTTCACCAGAGTGAGTCACTTGGCTCATTGATGTCTTCTTTGAGCATTCTATTCACTTCCAATCGAATGAACTCAGCATCAAATAATCTAAATTTACAGGATTTCGTAATTACAGGTTTAAAATCTGGTGACAGATTAGAGAAGACTGAGCGGATCAAATTTTAGCAAGGCCAGAGAGAAAACTACCACGTCCAATTGGGGGCCACTGAACTCTACTTGAACACATGAATGTTTGCTCAGAAAAAGAATACCAAGAATAGTGCCCATGCAGTAGGCATAGTATGGGTAGTCTTTAATTCTAGTTTGCAATATTTCTTTGATTGACAGTCAATTTAACTGAAGCCATCGATATCATACCTTTATAGTCTTTAGATGGCAACCTTAGGTTATGCAGAACTGATTCAGAGATGAAATTTTAACGTAGAAGGTATCAGAGATGAGTATTTTAACGTAGAAGGTATACAGGCAAGTGTCACACAGAGTATAGAAGTGCTCACTTGTTCTTTCAAGGATCTACAGATATTTGAAAAGTGATCCTTTTTCTTACACTTGAAACAATTAGTATCATCGGTTGGACATTTGGAGCAATCATGTTGCGGAAAATTCCCACAGAAATATCACCTTTGACCATGACGAGACACAGCTGCACAAGAGGTCTGTCTGTTTGTTTCAGAATTCAAAAATTCCTCTCCATCCACTTTGGTGGAGGCTACTGCATGATTTCTTTCTTGAAGAGCTGGTCATAGGTCTGAGAATCTTTCGTGGCAATTTCCAAAGCACGAGTTTGATCTACAGCTGAAGTTACAGTTTTGTTTTCCAGTAGCCTGGTTCATATATAAGCAGAAGAAATTCTGGTCATAAATAAAATGCAAATATATTCACCATGATGCATTTGAAGCTACAGTTCAAGCTGAGTTTATGAAGAGATCTTACATATTCATCAACAGACTCCGAGGTCAATTGTTTTGCAAGTGGCAAGCTTCTTTCGTGCTTTGACTTCATTGGTTGGCTGAATTAAAGTGTTTTTCTAAAGCAATTAAGGCATCACCATAGGTAGTGCACTCAGAAATAATTTCTAAACCCAGTGAGGAAACGTAGTTCACAAAGAGTCTCAGATAAAAGTCACTAGTTCTGAATGTAGCTTTATACCTTGCAAAGACAAACAGTCAATGCTTAAAGATGAATGAAGCTTCAGGAGCCATCAGTACCACATCAAGATTTTTAGGTCGTAGTTTTAGTACATTAATTTGAAGTGTAAACAACTCAAAGATAAAAGTCAATTTAAATCAGGCTTTAATTTAGTTCCACTGACATCTACTGGCATACTGTAGAGTTAGCAGTTTACAAGTGTATTTATAACAGCAGTAGCAGGTAGTAATGCAGCATCTTGCAGAGATTCAACCTTTCATATTGTTTTTATAATACAACATTATTTACATATAATTATAGTAACAAAAACAACATAGGTGCAAACATGGCTGTGTGGTTAAGAAGTTTGCTTCACAATCACGCGGTTCCAGGTTTGATCTCACTGTGCAGCACCTTGGGTAAGTGTCTTCAACTATAGCTTGAGGTTGACCAATTTCTTGTGAGTGGAACTGATACACGGAAACTGTGCCATTGTGTGTGTGTGTATATGTGTATGCATGCGCATCTGTGTTTGTGTTCAAACTGGTCTAAAAACAGGTGTTCATATTGTGTCACTTTATGTACTGTAACTTAGCTATTCAACAAATAAAGATCGATCGAATAAGTACCAGACTGAAATAAGAACTGGGGTTGATATGGTCGACTAAACCTTTGAAGGTGGTGCCCCAGCATGCCCACAGTCCAATGACTGAAACCAGTAAAAGAATAACATCAGAAAAAAAACAAAAACAAAAAAAACAAACAATTATTTACTTCCAGTTCAACTAACCAATAGATACATGTGATTTTGTTTTATCTGAAGAGGAATTTCTCCCAACAATACAAATATATTTGATATGGAAGTGCGAGAGAGAGAAATAAAATATAATAAACATAATCTGAAAATAATATTTGACCCAATATTAACCATAAAGAAAAAAAGAAGAAAAAAAACTTAGTTAAATCTTCTCTACATATCTGAATGTATTTTGTACTGAAATCTCTTATATAGCTACAGTATCTGAAAGATATGTTGCAATGTACCAACATATTTCTGTTGCATTTCATGTTTTATGTAACCCATAGCTTGCCTAGCATATGACATGTTGAATAGAGATGGGCTGTGTAGTTAATATCCAAATAGCTTGCTTAAAAAAGAAAATTAATCAGAATTTCAGAAAAGAAAAAAAAAAAGAAGAAAAGAAAAGATATAATTTGTTCAATAATTTAATAATCACTCTACAATTTTGCACTCCATAACTGCTGTAGTTTCTGTGGTATCACAGCAGATATTCAAACAAACAAAGCTGGACTAACTATTAGTGGTCAGATATGTTGGGTAGGCTGGGGTGGATGGAAAACAATGTTGTCGCTAATGTTCAGCTCTTGGTCAGCCTCGATCCAGTAGAACTATGAGCAAAGGTATTCTAGTTGTACCGTAGATACATTATCCAACATCTTTTTTTTAAGATGCTAGGGTGTGGTTTAACCCTTTCGTTACCACATTTCTAATGAAATACACTGCCTATGATTTTCCATTAACTTTGAAAATAATCAAGAACTTGGAGGGATTTAGTAAAATAACTAAATTTTGTGTTATTACATTGGTATTTGGAACATAACAAAAAGTTCTTACATAAAATTATAATGGAAGGTTTAAATTTAAATATCAACACTTTAAAACTAATTGGTTTTTATCATAGAACCAGGGGCAATTTCAGGCGGCTTAGTATCAAAAGGGTTAAGGGAGATTTCGCTGCTATTTCTAGCAAGTCAAATGACCATGTAAAAGCTCCTGGAGAAGTATTGTATTTTTTATTGGTGCAGAAAAAAAATCAGAAAAAAATCATAATTGTCATCTTTTAAAAATTAATAAATTCTAGGAATGAAGTCATAAAATATTCTAGAAATCTGTTTTTTTCTTTTTTATTATATTACTGTGTATTTTCAAGAGGTGGCAAGACAACTTTTAAAATTTATATTTCATAACAATTATTTTATTTTAATTTTGGTCATTAAACTGTCTTGCACAAGAGAATATAGAATGGACTAATGCAGTTTCAAATCTTGGGGTTTGAAATATTTCATTTCACCAGAATCAATAATCATCCTCCTCCTCATCATCATTTTACATCAGCTTTCCATGCTGGCATGGGTTAGATGGCTCATCATGGTCCAAGTCAGTTCTATTTGAACTTACTGTCCTCCATTTTTGGCATAGTTTCTATGGCTGGATGCCCATTCTAACACTAGCCACTTTATAGAGTGTACTGGATGCATGTTATTGGCACCAGCACTAGAGAGGTTGCCATGTTCTCAGCAAGACTAAAGAGTCCTCTCTACCCTACATTGTCTCTGTTCATTCGCCAACCCTTCACTGGGTGCATTTTATTGTGGCACTGGTGCTAGAGAGGTTGTCTTGTCCCTGTGTTTGTTTAATAATGTCCTTGAGAAATGCATCAATGTAATAATAATCCCACCCCCTCTTTATTTTTAATACCTTTGGTTAAGATTTAATCTGATATTGTATACTGAAACAGTTATTATTAATTGGATAATGTAGTCTATGTCTGAAAAAAAGAAATTAGATGGTCACAGTTGAAATGCCTTTAATCATAGGTCTGCAGGATCAAAGCTGACCTGGAGCTAAATAACAGCAACATCCCCCCCCCCACACACACACCATCCAACACAGTTATTTTGACAACTAATGAACACACATATTATTCATCAAAGTTTAGTTAGCTACTATTTTCATCAGAAATCTTTCATTACATTTTGACCATCTATTATTCACTGATCTCTACAGCTTCTGCAGATAAATAATTAGCAGTGTGTGTATGCATGTATTAACTCTTAACATCCTGTTAAAAACGATTTTTTTGCAGCTTATTTGTTATGAAATTTACCGGTAAGAAACACAGGTTCTTGGTGTTTTCACACAAAAATATTTCACTTTTACCATATATATATATAGTTCAATAATTCATATCAATTTGATGATGCGGTATCGTGTGGAACCGGGTCTTACATGTTGTTTTGAGTTAATTGGCAAAATAATGAAGGTGACTTAAAATACAACAATAACTTTACATTTCCTCTTCCCTAAAAACATCACTGGATTCGTATCTACAAATTCTGCTGTGGTCAATAACTTAAACCCAAGTGTGCTCTGTAGGATAATTTTCTAGTCAGACTGACCACTACCATTCTACAGTGAAAGAATAGCAATATCTATCTACTTGGTCTGTGAGAAGCTCTTAGTTTCTTTCCTGCAGCTAACATTAGATTGATACAAAAGAAAGGGGTGAAAATTTTCACAAGAACTCAGAACTCTGAAGTAATCACATACACATGCAGCAGATGAGCCAGCAAAGGAGCCACAAAAAACAGTCAGTTGATCTGCTAGAAATAGCAGCCGAATCTCCCTCAAAACACACCCTAATGTCTTAAAAAAGGACACATTGGATAACGTAGTCTGGGTAGACTATTTCAGAACGAAAGAAAAGACAGGATGGTCATGGCTTGAATACCTTTTATCATAGGTTTACTTGATCAAGGCGGACTTCAAGCTAAACAAAATGTATCAAACATTAGGAAACAAATACACAATAGTAACACTAACACGCACACACACTGAATAACAGCAAAAAAAGTTTTAAAAACCCTCATTGTTAAGTGTAAGTGAGAAAAGGTAGGGGTCAAAAAAGAAGAAGGCTGAGACTCGTGGGAGTAATTGCTAACATGAGAGTGGGATAAATCAAGAAGACTAAAAAAATCATTAAGCAATTCTTTTCACTAGTAATTAATTAGACATTAGACATTATTTGATTACTTATCAGTCATTAACTGAAGACTTTCCCAACAAAACGAGAAAAAATGAAAAACAAAACATAAAAATGAAAGGTAAACAAAGAGAAAAAAAAGGAACAAACATATCAAGAGAAAATGTGGGCAAAGATTGAGGGGTCACATTGTGTAAATATTTCAAATAAGAGAGATTGTTGTATTTATGAGAAGTCTAAAGGAATGTTAAATTACTTTTAATCCATTTTACAGAAGATGTTATAGTTATGCAATCTAAAAAGTCTCATCTCTTACCTAAGACATTCATATTACTAATGTTAAATTTTACATTAACATTAGTAATGTTAAGACTGTATTACTAATAAATAATTTTGTAAGCCATTTCACTGAAGGTATTACAAGATGTAAGATATGAGAGTTTGTCTTGTTTCTAAATCTGCACAGGGAATCTACATTATTAAGTAGCGAGAACAAACACATAATAAGAAGGAATAAACCTATAGTTACAAGTAATTATTTAATTACTTTAAATAGTTTATGTATGGAACAATGTAAAAACATTTACATTTCGATCAAATCTTCAGGTAATGGGAAATAACACTCATTTAATATTTAGGTGTATGTGTGCATGCACATATCTGTGTATATACACATGCATGCATACAATCACTAAAAATTTCTCAAAGGAAATGGAAAGTAATGTTGATATAGTTTGTAAAAGTCTCAGTAATACTAAAAAAGTTGTCCTGAGAAGGGAATTCAAATTAGGCTGTAGACTGATCCACAAAGAAATTACTATCACACAACAGAATAGTGTCATTGTTATTGTTGCAGTTGTTTTTGCTTAGAATTAATCAGATTTTACAAGGCACACTTGTGATATAGCACAAGTAATTCAACAAAGTGAGAAAAAAATAAAATAGTAGAAATAGCTGATTGGAAGTCTAAAAATGTTTATAAAGTAAAATTTTTATTTTCGTACAAATGGCTTTCTGGTTTTCTCCCTCATACAAAACCATATTTAAACGTCTTCTAAGACTCTGGAGGTACATAGCTCCAGTTTTATGGTATGAAGTTGCAGTAAGGGATATCTTAATTCATGGATGGAATGCCATACTATTGTGGGTAACATTGTCAGATGACCTGATACTTATTATTAGCAGTTAGGTGAACTGAGACAATGTAGAATAAAGTGTTCTGTTCAGAACTACAATGAAATGTCTGCAGCAGGTTTGAACTCATGATCCATGGCCAGTTGTAGTACAACACCTTATCTCCTGTGCCATTGGGCCTCTACTTAAGCATCTATATGTAGGCAAAACAAAATAAGATGAAAAAAAGTCTTCCTAGCCATAGACATGTTAAAAATATGCTATGAAAGAAGCCTTGTGAAAACTAGTACAATCTCTAGTGTTAGAAAGATTGTGGGGGAGGGGTAATGTGAGAATAAGGTATTTGGAAAGTACTACATTAGTATTATCATTGTTGTCATAATCATCGCCATCATCATCATCATCATACCATAGAGCAATAACAATGATGATACTTATGAGCCCAAATACTATCAATTTCTTGGAACTGATGTTATTATTTAGCCCTCAGGCAGACCTGATAAAGCACACTTAAGATCAAAGGGGTTCTAACCAAGACCATCCCGCCTTTTTTTTTTTTCAGGCAGTATATCTATGACTTCTTTTTGTGCACAAGAAAAGGGTACTTACTGTATAAATTGATGGACTTGGTATTGTTCAAACTATCAACACCTGTAATTAGAAATAAATACATAATTCAGAATTACATTAAAAAAGATAGGGAATTTAATTAGAACATCTTTCCTGCAACTGCAAGAATTTATTTAAAAATCTACTCAGAGCAGTACACTTTCCAGTAAGTATTTATAAATCAATGACACATTAAAAACTGACACGCATACATATTGTGTATGTATGATATACATATATATCCTTCCTTGGGCCTTAAACTCCTGCTAGAGTCATAGGGGCACCATCTTTAACTTAGCAGAGCCCACCCCCCTCCACAGCCGATTTCTCTGAGAGAGAGAGAGAGAGAGAGAGAGATTGACTCCAGTACTGGACTGGTACTTTATTGACCCTGAAAGGATGAAAGGCAAAATTGACAGAGACATGATTTGGACTCAGAGTGCAGAGAGCTGGAACAAATGCAGCAAAGCATTCTATCTGATGCCCTAATGATTCTGCCAATTCACCATCTATTAGTGGTAGGGGGTAGAGAGTTATTTTTGGGTATTTTTTTTAAAATCAAGTGGCTACATCTTTTTAAAATTCCATTTCATGCCACGAGACATTTCCAAAAACTATTTTTTAATTTTTTCAATTTTCCAGGAATTGCA
>JAOPJM010357058.1:0-11618 GCA_027124095.1 Muusoctopus leioderma | reverse complement strand
TATATATGTGTGTGTGTTTGTGTTTGTCTCCGTATCTGTTTGTTTACCTCTCGTAACTTAGCGGTTCGGCTTAGAGAGCGATAAGATAAGTACCAGACTCAAAAAGTACTGGGGTCGATCTAATCGACTTCAAGGCGGTGCCGTAGCATGCCGCAGTCCAATGACTGAAAAGAGTAAAAGAGTAAAAGAGTATATATATATATATATATATATATGTATATATAAGGGTCTTGATTTTCTCTCGCTAATTACTTAGGCGTATACTAATGCATTTCCTCTCTCTTTTTCCCCTCTCTCTTTGTTTAACTTTAGTCTATTCTAATTGGTCGAGGGTCCTTCTACAGTCCCTTGCTAAACATTAAGCCACTCCTCTTATAAATTCTTTGTATCTGTGTCTATATATATGGGAGTGCCTGGCTGGTTACATTCTTTTTGGCACTGATAATTTAAGGCGGCTAACATCAACATGTTCAATGACAGATGGCATGAGTGATTATGTAATACACCTCGACAGCAGCTTTAATGAAACATTTGTCTGCCAATAAAATGGTTATGTAATCTTGCACTCCTGCTTTCTATTTCTTCTTACTAAATATATATATATATATATATATATACATATATGTTTATATCATCATCATCAGCATCATTGTTTTACGTCTGCTTTCCATACTGGCATGGGTTGGAGAGGTGATTGCGGTCAAGTCAATTCTTATTCGGAGTCACCACTCTCCTAGATGGATCGGGAGACCACATCTCACTCGTATGTTTGATTTGGCTTGGTTTCTATGGCAGGATGCCCATCTTCCTATCACCAACCACTTTGCAGTGTGTACTGGGTGCATTTTATCATGGCACCAACACTGGAGAGGTTGTCATGTCCATGACACAACTAAAGAGTCCTCTCTACCCTATGTTGTCGCTATTCGATCGCCAACCACTTTACAGAGTGTATTAGGTGCAGAGACAGTGATGGCTGACCTGGGGCTAAAGTACAGCAACACAGACAGAATACATTAGCCACATATAATACACAACCACACAGAAACAACCACACAAACGACAATACATACCTCTGACAGTTCAGCCGTCATAGTCTGTGAAATGCTACATTCCTGCACATTGATCTGCCAACTGTGCAACTGTTGCTTATATGTCCGCAGTGAACTACACAAGGTGACACAAAACATAGAACAATTTTAAGAAGCAATATACAATATATTAAGATGGTATTGTTAGTGTCTTTTTCTTTTTTTACATGCACACACACACACACATATATATATATATATATCATCATATATATATATATCATCATATATCATCATCATTGAACGGGTGATTTCAGCCCACGTCGATTCCAATTGGAGTCACCACTCTCCTAGATGGGCCGGAGGACCACGTATCACTCATATGTTTAATTTGGCTGGGTTTCTATGGCTGGATGCCATTCCTATCACCAACCACTTTACACAGTGTAATGAGTGCCTTTTATTGTGGCACCAACATTAGAAAGGTTGACATGTCCAAGACATGACTAAAGAGCCCCCTCCACCTACGTTGTCTCTGATCCATCGCCAAACACTTTACAGAGTGCACTGGGTACATTTATCATGGCACCAGCACTAGAGAGGGTGCCTTGTCTCTTGCAGGCTAAAGAGTCCTCTCTACTCTACATCATCTCTCGCTCTCACACTCCCTCTCTTTCCAGTCTAAAGATAACCTTCTCTTCTTCTTCCACCAGTACACAGAGGCCCTGAAATGGATAATGGTCCTTCATTTCCTCTTCTGACTATAGCCATGTCACTGTAGTGTCCCAGTACATACATCTATGTCACTGTAGTGTCCCCATACAGACAGCTATGTCAATCTACTGTCCCTGTACAGACAGCTATGTCACTGTAGTGTCCTAGTACAGACAACCATGTCACTGTAGTGTCCTAGTACAGACAACCATGTCACTGTAGTGTCCCCGTACATACAGCTATGTCACTGTAGTGTCCCGTACATACAGCTATGTCACTGTAGTGTCCTGTACATACAGCTATGTCACTGTAGTGTCCCCGTACATACAGCTATGTCACTCAGCTGTCCCCTATACATACAGCTATGTCACTCTACTGTCCCAGTACATACAGCTATGTCACTCAACTGTCCCAGTACAGACAACCATGTCACTGTAGTGTCCCAGTACATACAGCTATGTCACTCAACTGTCCCCTATACATACAGCTATGTCACTGTAGTGTTCCAGTCCGGACTATTATGTAACAGCAGTGTCCCCGGCAAACAGCTATGTAACAAAACTGTGTACTTTAAAGAGAGCTATGTAATCAGTGGACTCCTATGATCATCATCATGCCCTTCCTGTCACCAACCATACTAATTTAAGTTTGGGAATCTTACCACTGAACTACCAAACGGCTGGGCATTTGTTATTTGGAGACATAAACAAACCCACCGGCCGATCAATAAATGTTCAGCGGTGACAAGCACACACACACACAAACATATACATATATATATATACGACAGGCTTCTTACAGTGTCTGTCTACAAATTCCACTCACAAGGCATTGATCGGCCCGAGGCTATAGTAGAAGACACTTGCCCAAGATGCCGCGCAGTGGGACTGAACCCGAAACCATGTGGTTGCGAAGCGAACTCCTTAACCACACAGCCATCTGCGCATGCGTAGCATTTGTTATTTTATCTTCAGATACCGTGTTATATATTCTTTTTTTCTCGAGCCTATGGATTCATTAGGTCGGAGCTTATCCCGGTTCCCGTGGCGTTAAGCGACTGAGAGTGCAAGACACCCCTCTAAACGGGACGCCAGTCCGTCGCAGGGTTAATCCCCAGCTACTTCTGGTACTCATTTTCAGCTGAGTAGACTGGAGCAACGTGAAATAAAGTGCCTTGCTCAAGGACACAACACATCACCAGGGCTGGGAATTGAACCCACGATTGTGAGCCCAACCACCTAACCATTAGACCACGCGCCTTCACACCGTGTTATATAATATAATATAATTTGAGACATACATGATGAAAGCTTCTGAGAACTAAACAAAGCCTTAGATGACATTTATCAGGCCCGGAAACAATAAATTAGACATTGCCATGCATTTAATGCTTGTATCATCCACCTATACTGAGATAGGGAACAATTACATTATGATAACGAAGAAATCATATCAAAAACATATTTTTATAGTCAATACTGACAAAGCAACTTCTTATAACCTCGTGGGAAAACAAATCCTAAGGCATTCAAAATATAAGTTTATGTCAACTATACTATTGACTTTGTACTTCTTTTATTCCTTTAAAGTAAAAAAAAAAAGTTTCAATGCCAACATTACTCAGAAAGCAGTTCATGACACCTTCAATGCCAACATGAGTCAAAAAGCAAATTCATGGCTTAAACTATTTTTCAATGTTCATTCAAACTATAGCCGTGTCCGCACTTCAGGCATAAGATTGCACTCTCTAGAACCACACACGCACGCACGCACACACACATACTTAATCATCCACTTTTTCACTCTCACAACAAACACACAAAAACAAACATTCGTACGTCGTCGCACAGAAAACATACATTTCACACACACACACACACACACACACACACACTCACGTGTTCGCCCGCACTCACACACTCATAAACAATCACACACACACACACTACATACACACGTTGATGGGCGTACACACGCGCATTATTTCTCCTACATTACATTTACAAAACCTGGACATTCGAACTCACTAAGATATGAGCACATGATTAAAATGGATAGATAATGCTGATACTGAAATACGCCTAGAGCTAAATGATCAGCTAAGTGTTCACATAATGCTGTCGGAGATGAGAACAACTATGAATTATACTGCCAAACAAGAGAAAAAGAGCAAAGATACAGAGGAAAGAAAATGAAATCATGAAATGTATTCAACACTTAACAATTAAGTAATTCAAGGGAATACAAATATTAGGAATAGGTTAGAATATTCGACTTTAAAAGACTTGGAAGATCTTGAAGCCAAAATCAGGTGGGTTGTAATAAGTCATGGTGATATTTTTACATCTAAAAGGAAAGAAATCATTGTCAAAACGATATTTAGCATAAATATTGAATATGGTAGTACTTATTCATCAAAATTCATCTTAAAAGAAGCCAAAACCTATTCTCAGAACTTAAAAGCAGGCAGCTTAAATGTAATAAAAATACTAGTATTGTACTATCCTGTAAAATCTTGATGGGAACGTGTGGTTAGTGAATTAATTGAGGAACGTTTAGTACATTTATAAGAATTTAGAAGTAAATATGAAATAAGAAGAGATTTTATCGAATACTTTGTGTTACTTCGCTGTATCAAACAAAAGGGACAGATTCCAGATTTCCAATTACGAAACACAATGAGGTTTATTAACGTATTCCTGGTACGTCTTAATGGTGTAAGTGATGTCTCGCCAATACTGGATTATGTTCATTTCTCCTTCGTTGTAGTGAGTACAGACGACAGAGACGTACAATTCTCCTTTCTTGATGTCTCCATTTCTTCTTTCTCCCTTCTTGCCTGTCGAATGTGTACTCTTTTATTCCTCTCCTCATCATTTCAATCGTTTGATGAAGATCCACAGAGAAGGATGGTTAATCTCCATTTCCCGGCTCAATTTTTAGTGAACGCCTGTAATTAAAAGAATATTATAAACATCTTTAGATTTCTCAATATCTATGGTGAGGAGAAGAATGCTAATGTAAATGAAAAACACGAAATTGTTTCATTATCTATAGTAAAATTTGCAATGATGTACGTGATGTATTGAAATCAGTCTGAAAAGAAAATTCAAATCTCCCCTCTTGAACTCTTACAATTAAATATCTGATAACAATTGCCATGTTGTTGTTTTTGTCATTTTAGTGTTTTTATTTTCTTTGTTTTTCGTTATTGCTATGCTTTTTAAAAAAAATGTATGCTCCTCGTACCAAGGAGTTATCAGGCTCACCTAGGTGAGTCGACAGCACGTCTGTAGGTTAGAGATTAAAGCGTGTTGCTGAATATCCTTTTTAATCAACCGGATGGCTTTCCTTTCGATACAGTCTAGGAGGTGTGTGTGTAACAACAGCAGCAGCAGCAGCATTGTTTCAGATGTGGGAGCAGTATTCCATTGTGTGTCGTATTTGAGCTTTGTAGAAGAAAGTCAGCAGCTGTTCGCGGCTTAAGTATTTCCTTGCTCTCAAGAGGAAGCCTAGTCTTTGGGACGCTATTATACACACAGTCAAATACGGGACTGATTTCAAGTGCAACGACACTGTTTTTGCCTTGGTGTATTTTTGTTTCTCCTTTTCTTAGTATTTTATTTTGTAATTCTTCCTCTGTTCATTTAATTTATGTTTGTTTTTTTTTCAATTTTCTTCTTAATTTCTATTTTAACGAATTCATATTTAGTTGTAGCTGTTTCTTTTCAGTTACACTGTTAATAATGACTTCGAAAATGTACGGAACATCATATAATCTTATTCCCCCCCCCCTCGTTTCCATTGCAGGCATTGTATCCATAGGCGTATATATATATATATATAAGCAATCCCCCAGTTTACATTATGTAATGAGTTCGTTTTACGTCGTTTTTGATTTACGAGGCCACTATAGGAACTAAACATCGGTGTAAAACGAGGACTGCCTGTATATGTATGTATACGAACAACAGGAAACATCCATGTAAATATTAGTATGACGCTTGATATACGAACAACAGGAAACATCCAGGTAAATATTAGTATGACGCTTGATATATATATATATATATCAAGCGTCATACTAATATTTACCTGGATGTTTCCTGTTGTTCGTATATCAAGCGTCATACTAATATTTACATGGATGTTTCCTGTTGTTCGTATACATACATATACAGGCAGTCCTCGTTTTACACCGATGTTTAGTTCCTATAGTGGCCTCGTAAATCAAAAACGACGTAAAACGAACTCATTACATAATGTAAACTGGGGGATTGCTTATATATATATATATATACGCCTATGGATACAATGCCTGCAATGGAAACGAGGGGGGGGGGAATAAGATTATATGATGTTCCGTACATTTTCGAAGTCATTATTAACAGTGTAACTGAAAAGAAACAGCTACAACTAAATATGAATTCGTTAAAATAGAAATTAAGAAGAAAATTGAAAAAAAAACAAACATAAATTAAATGAACAGAGGAAGAATTACAAAATAAAATACTAAGAAAAGGAGAAACAAAAATACACCAAGGCAAAAACAGTGTCGTTGCACTTGAAATCAGTCCCGTATTTGACTGTGTGTATAATAGCGTCCCAAAGACTAGGCTTCCTCTTGAGAGCAAGGAAATACTTAAGCCGCGAACAGCTGCTGACTTTCTTCTACAAAGCTCAAATACGACACACAATGGAATACTGCTCCCACATCTGAAACAATGCTGCTGCTGCTGCTGTTGTTACACACACACCTCCTAGACTGTATCGAAAGGAAAGCCATCCGGTTGATTAAAAAGGATATTCAGCAACACGCTTTAATCTCTAACCTACAGACGTGCTGTCGACTCACCTAGGTGAGCCTGATAACTCCTTGGTACGAGGAGCATACATTTTTTTTAAAAAGCATAGCAATAACGAAAAACAAAGAAAATAAAAACACTAAAATGACAAAAACAACAACATGGCAATTGTTATCAGATATTTAATTGTAAGAGTTCAAGAGGGGAGATTTGAATTTTCTTTTCAGACTGATTTCAATACATCACGTACATCATTGCAAATTTTACTATAGATAATGAAACAATTTCGTGTTTTTCATTTACATTAGCATTCTTCTCCTCACCATAGATATTGAGAAATCTAAAGATGTTTATAATATTCTTTTAATTACAGGCGTTCACTAAAAATTGAGCCGGGAAATGGAGATTAACCATCCTTCTCTGTGGATCTTCATCAAACGATTGAAATGATGAGGAGAGGAATAAAAGAGTACACATTCGACAGGCAAGAAGGGAGAAAGAAGAAATGGAGACATCAAGAAAGGAGAATTGTACGTCTCTGTCGTCTGTACTCACTACAACGAAGGAGAAATGAACATAATCCAGTATTGGCGAGACATCACTTACACCATTAAGACGTACCAGGAATACGTTAATAAACCTCATTGTGTTTCGTAATTGGAAATCTGGAATCTGTCCCTTTTGTTTGATACAGCGAAGTAACACAAAGTATTCGATAAAATCTCTTCTTATTTCATATTTACTTCTAAATTCTTATAAATGTACTAAACGTTCCTCAATTAATTCACTAACCACACGTTCCCATCAAGATTTTACAGGATAGTACAATACTAGTATTTTTATTACATTTAAGCTGCCTGCTTTTAAGTTCTGAGAATAGGTTTTGGCTTCTTTTAAGATGAATTTTGATGAATAAGTACTACCATATTCAATATTTATGCTAAATATCGTTTTGACAATGATTTCTTTCCTTTTAGATGTAAAAATATCACCATGACTTATTACAACCCACCTGATTTTGGCTTCAAGATCTTCCAAGTCTTTTAAAGTCGAATATTCTAACCTATTCCTAATATTTGTATTCCCTTGAATTACTTAATTGTTAAGTGTTGAATACATTTCATGATTTCATTTTCTTTCCTCTGTATCTTTGCTCTTTTTCTCTTGTTTGGCAGTATAATTCATAGTTGTTCTCATCTCCGACAGCATTATGTGAACACTTAGCTGATCATTTAGCTCTAGGCGTATTTCAGTATCAGCATTATCTATCCATTTTAATCATGTGCTCATATCTTAGTGAGTTCGAATGTCCAGGTTTTGTAAATGTAATGTAGGAGAAATAATGCGCGTGTGTACGCCCATCAACGTGTGTATGTAGTGTGTGTGTGTGTGATTGTTTATGAGTGTGTGAGTGCGGGCGAACACGTGAGTGTGTGTGTGTGTGTGTGTGTGTGTGTGTGAAATGTATGTTTTCTGTGCGACGACGTACGAATGTTTGTTTTTGTGTGTTTGTTGTGAGAGTGAAAAAGTGGATGATTAAGTATGTGTGTGTGCGTGCGTGCGTGTGTGGTTCTAGAGAGTGCAATCTTATGCCTGAAGTGCGGACACGGCTATAGTTTGAATGAACATTGAAAAATAGTTTAAGCCATGAATTTGCTTTTTGACTCATGTTGGCATTGAAGGTGTCATGAACTGCTTTCTGAGTAATGTTGGCATTGAAACTTTTTTTTTTTACTTTAAAGGAATAAAAGAAGTACAAAGTCAATAGTATAGTTGACATAAACTTATATTTTGAATGCCTTAGGATTTGTTTTCCCACGAGGTTATAAGAAGTTGCTTTGTCAGTATTGACTATAAAAATATGTTTTTGATATGATTTCTTCGTTATCATAATGTAATTGTTCCCTATCTCAGTATAGGTGGATGATACAAGCATTAAATGCATGGCAATGTCTAATTTATTGTTTCCGGGCCTGATAAATGTCATCTAAGGCTTTGTTTAGTTCTCAGAAGCTTTCATCATGTATGTCTCAAATTATATTATATTATATAACACGGTGTGAAGGCGCGTGGTCTAATGGTTAGGTGGTTGGGCTCACAATCGTGGGTTCAATTCCCAGCCCTGGTGATGTGTTGTGTCCTTGAGCAAGGCACTTTATTTCACGTTGCTCCAGTCTACTCAGCTGAAAATGAGTACCAGAAGTAGCTGGGGATTAACCCTGCGACGGACTGGCGTCCCGTTTAGAGGGGTGTCTTGCACTCTCAGTCGCTTAACGCCACGGGAACCGGGATAAGCTCCGACCTAATGAATCCATAGGCTCGAGAAAAAAAGAATATATAACACGGTATCTGAAGATAAAATAACAAATGCTACGCATGCGCAGATGGCTGTGTGGTTAAGGAGTTCGCTTCGCAACCACATGGTTTCGGGTTCAGTCCCACTGCGCGGCATCTTGGGCAAGTGTCTTCTACTATAGCCTCGGGCCGATCAATGCCTTGTGAGTGGAATTTGTAGACAGACACTGTAAGAAGCCTGTCGTATATATATATATGTATATGTTTGTGTGTGTGTGTGCTTGTCACCGCTGAACATTTATTGATCGGCCGGTGGGTTTGTTTATGTCTCCAAATAACAAATGCCCAGCCGTTTGGTAGTTCAGTGGTAAGATTCCCAAACTTAAATTAGTATGGTTGGTGACAGGAAGGGCATGATGATGATCATAGGAGTCCACTGATTACATAGCTCTCTTTAAAGTACACAGTTTTGTTACATAGCTGTTTGCCGGGGACACTGCTGTTACATAATAGTCCGGACTGGAACACTACAGTGACATAGCTGTATGTATAGGGGACAGTTGAGTGACATAGCTGTATGTACTGGGACACTACAGTGACATGGTTGTCTGTACTGGGACAGTTGAGTGACATAGCTGTATGTACTGGGACAGTAGAGTGACATAGCTGTATGTATAGGGGACAGCTGAGTGACATAGCTGTATGTACGGGGACACTACAGTGACATAGCTGTATGTACAGGACACTACAGTGACATAGCTGTATGTACGGGACACTACAGTGACATAGCTGTATGTACGGGGACACTACAGTGACATGGTTGTCTGTACTAGGACACTACAGTGACATGGTTGTCTGTACTAGGACACTACAGTGACATAGCTGTCTGTACAGGGACAGTAGATTGACATAGCTGTCTGTATGGGGACACTACAGTGACATAGATGTATGTACTGGGACACTACAGTGACATGGCTATAGTCAGAAGAGGAAATGAAGGACCATTATCCATTTCAGGGCCTCTGTGTACTGGTGGAAGAAGAAGAGAAGGTTATCTTTAGACTGGAAAGAGAGGGAGTGTGAGAGCGAGAGATGATGTAGAGTAGAGAGGACTCTTTAGCCTGCAAGAGACAAGGCACCCTCTCTAGTGCTGGTGCCATGATAAATGTACCCAGTGCACTCTGTAAAGTGTTTGGCGATGGATCAGAGACAACGTAGGTGGAGGGGGCTCTTTAGTCATGTCTTGGACATGTCAACCTTTCTAATGTTGGTGCCACAATAAAAGGCACTCATTACACTGTGTAAAGTGGTTGGTGATAGGAATGGCATCCAGCCATAGAAACCCAGCCAAATTAAACATATGAGTGATACGTGGTCCTCCGGCCCATCTAGGAGAGTGGTGACTCCAATTGGAATCGACGTGGGCTGAAATCACCCGTTCAATGATGATGATATATGATGATATATATATATATGATGATATATATATATATATATGTGTGTGTGTGTGTGCATGTAAAAAAAGAAAAAGACACTAACAATACCATCTTAATATATTGTATATTGCTTCTTAAAATTGTTCTATGTTTTGTGTCACCTTGTGTAGTTCACTGCGGACATATAAGCAACAGTTGCACAGTTGGCAGATCAATGTGCAGGAATGTAGCATTTCACAGACTATGACGGCTGAACTGTCAGAGGTATGTATTGTCGTTTGTGTGGTTGTTTCTGTGTGGTTGTGTATTATATGTGGCTAATGTATTCTGTCTGTGTTGCTGTACTTTAGCCCCAGGTCAGCCATCACTGTCTCTGCACCTAATACACTCTGTAAAGTGGTTGGCGATCGAATAGCGACAACATAGGGTAGAGAGGACTCTTTAGTTGTGTCATGGACATGACAACCTCTCCAGTGTTGGTGCCATGATAAAATGCACCCAGTACACACTGCAAAGTGGTTGGTGATAGGAAGATGGGCATCCTGCCATAGAAACCAAGCCAAATCAAACATACGAGTGAGATGTGGTCTCCCGATCCATCTAGGAGAGTGGTGACTCCGAATAAGAATTGACTTGACCGCAATCACCTCTCCAACCCATGCCAGTATGGAAAGCAGACGTAAAACAATGATGCTGATGATGATGATATAAACATATATGTATATATATATATATATATATATATTTAGTAAGAAGAAATAGAAAGCAGGAGTGCAAGATTACATAACCATTTTATTGGCAGACAAATGTTTCATTAAAGCTGCTGTCGAGGTGTATTACATAATCACTCATGCCATCTGTCATTGAACATGTTGATGTTAGCCGCCTTAAATTATCAGTGCCAAAAAGAATGTAACCAGCCAGGCACTCCCATATATATAGACACAGATACAAAGAATTTATAAGAGGAGTGGCTTAATGTTTAGCAAGGGACTGTAGAAGGACCCTCGACCAATTAGAATAGACTAAAGTTAAACAAAGAGAGAGGGGAAAAAGAGAGAGGAAATGCATTAGTATACGCCTAAGTAATTAGCGAGAGAAAATCAAGACCCTTATATATACATATATATATATATATATATATATACTCTTTTACTCTTTTACTCTTTTCAGTCATTGGACTGCGGCATGCTACGGCACCGCCTTGAAGTCGATTAGATCGACCCCAGTACTTTTTGAGTCTGGTACTTATCTTATCGCTCTCTAAGCCGAACCGCTAAGTTACGAGAGGTAAACAAACAGATACGGAGACAAACACAAACACACACACATATATA